>JABEZY010271327.1:0-17401 GCA_013467495.1 Gossypium gossypioides
CTATTTTCTCAAATTTCGCAGACCAAAATCGTTTTCAAGGTGAGCCGATCACACCTCAATAAAGGATCGATAGCAACTCCATTTTTCATTTTTAAAGTCGACAACTAAATTTTTGTTTTCAAAAAGTGGGTCGACAACTTCAATTACAACTCGAGGAACATCAAACATGAGAGAATAAAAAGCTAGTCTGAAGAAGAAAATAACATAATTGTTTTATTGTTGCACATCAATCAATGAAAGTTACAAATAAAAATGTGTGTTACTTTGATAGTGAATGCTCCGGGCACATAATTGGTAAAAGTAGTTTTCTCAAGCTTTTCCAAGAAAATCATGAAGGCAATGTGACCTTTGGTGATGGTAAAAAAGGCAATATTCTTGGAAAGGGTTTTCTTAATGTTGAAGGCATATCTCAGTTATAGAATGTTTTTTCTTGTAGAAGGTTTGAAGGCAAATTTAATAAGCATTACTCAACTTTGTGACCAGGAGATGTTCATGAACTTCACAAAAGATAAATGTCTAGTAACTAGCAAGTCTAATGAGCAAGTTACGGAAGGTTCCAGAACATTCGATGATTGCTATAGATTGATTGGACCTTTGAAAGTTAGCTCCTTTGATCTGGAGCTATGGAATGATAAGTTAGGCCATGTTCACTTCAAAGGCCTACAACATTTTGTGATATGGAGTTATACCTCGCATTTTTTGGCTTTTCTTCTCCCAGTCAAACTCTGTTATTAGTTTCTCACTTAGGATCTTATTAGTGTAGGTTATTTTAATATTATTTGACCTATGAATTTAGCCTATAAATAGGTCTTTTTCCACCCTAGAAAAATAACTCATTACACATTTAGGTATTAGCTTTTACAAGCTTTCAGAGAATTCTGTGTTTATGTTTTGAGGGTTCTTATTTTGGGTTTCGAGGTTTAGCTTTATCTCTATTTTTTGTACTTTTCGATTTTGCCGTTATAGTGAAATTATTTTTGCCCGTGATTTTTTATCCTGTTCGAAGGGGGTTTTCACGTAAATATTTGGGTTCGATCTTTTCAATTTATTCGATATTTTACTTGTTCGTTGCTTAACAGAGTTTATCCCCAACAAACTGGTATTAGAGCTTGATCGGTTTCCGCATTCAACCCGTTCAGAGATGGAAGCAACAAGATTTGATATTGATAAATTCGATGGCATCATAAATTTCAAAAAAAAGTATGTATTGGTCTGTGTAGAGATAGAGAGCACTCATTCTATTTAAGTTAGAAACTTATTCTAGTGCAAATTCGTTGTAAGTAATTAGTCTTGTTATTCAGTTTACAACTAAGCTTTTAAGAGGGAAGTCTTTTTTGGGGAAAGTTCTCCATATTGAGTTTGAGCGTGAGGTTACAATTTGGTGAGTGAGTTGGAGTTATATCATGTTTTGTGCATGTTGATTTATAATAGGTTACACTCTAGGTAAAGCCACAAAGATGTAAGAAGTTTTTGAACTGTGTAACTAAAATTTTTGTGTTCATCTCAGTTTTATAACTATTAGTAAGTTTATCCAGTTGCATCTGAACGAAAATTTGAATGGCAAATTCAATGAATCTATAAATTGTCAATGAATTCGATAATAACACATCTTTTAAAATTTTAAAAAAAAATTAAAAACTTAAAAAATTTTAAAAAATTTAGATGATAGGTATGATTGATTGATATGGTAGCAAAATTGGATGTTTTAAGTATCATGGTTGATTTGATAATAAATATACTAGTGTCATTATTTTTGTGAAAGGTGAGGTTTGTTAGAACTTAGGTGTGATTGTTATTTGGTAGAAGTCTAATTCAAAAATGGTGCCCATGATGGAAAAGTTGTGATTAGAGAGAGAAGAATGTGAGATGGACCGAACTCGCATTCATTTGTGTATGGTTTGGACATAATTATTTGATTTGAATTCAACATAAGTTACCCCTATGATTTGATTGGATTTTGATGCATGATTGAGACACAACTCAACCCAATTGGGACCTTCACGTGCTTTTCATCAAGGATCTAAATTACATTTATATTATTGTTGTCTGGAAAGGTCCTTGGATTGCGTGGAGCTAAGTTGAATAATATATTAATACAAATTATTTTATTTTTTTTTTCATTAATTTGTCCAGGTTTTTTCAATATATGGAGGTGCAATTACTTTTGCATATAAAAAGGGATGCTTTATTCTGCAAGAAAAAATATGACCAATTGTTCTTCCTTTTCTTATGTTTATTAAAGTTGAAACTTTATTATGAAGTATGTGAACAGTGGAGAAGTTTATATTTTATGATTAAACTTGGACAAGTTTGATGGAGAATTGGAGAGTACTGCTAGTTGGGCTTAGAAGAACATAGGGAGGAGTGTTTCGGCCCAACTTTCTTGGAAGCCTATGCCTTTTGTAAGTCTTGATGCCATATGGTTAATCAACTACTCTTCATAGCAAATAGAATCAAAGATACACACACCACAAATTTTAGCAAAGCTTATTTTCTATATATATTTTATGCATTTTTAATTAAAAATACTAATTTTGACTTAATTAATTAGATTGATTCCCTTCTAAATTATTAGCTTATAGTTCTTTTATATTTTTTTTATTTTTACACTTATCTTTAATCTATATCATTGTTTATTTGCTTTTCTGACTACATACATTTAAAACTAAAAGGGCTTCTAAGTAAAAACGTTCCCTCATCATCAACAATGTCTTCTTTTGGCTAAATCTAGTTATTTATTAATCAACCATAGAAAGCATAATATTTTACATACAAATTCCTTCAACTATATAATCACTATCAACCTTATTCTTAAATTATATCAACTTAGTGAATTTTAAATTCATTTTTCTCCTCTTATCTTTATGATGGTGTTACCAATGAAATTTGTTAGACTTATTAAAATATGGTAAGAAATGTCTAAAATTTATATTTCTAACTTTTGAGCTCTATATTGGTAGTCGTCTAACGAAAGAAGTCAAGCGTAAGGAGGAGAAACTGCCTGATGGAGGATCGGGACTCACAGACAGTTCGAACGAAAAAAGAAAAGATCTCCTTTTCAGGATAAATTCGTTACTTCTTTCGGCATTAATACAAATACTGAGCAGACTGTCCAAGAGGATGATCTTAATTTAAAAAGAGGATCAAATAAATTAAATATATAGGAGGGCAATTTCATAAATATTTCGAGGATTCACATTAAATTTGACCTGGCCATTTTCTAAAATTAACCTAACCCAACCCAATTTAAAACCGATTTTAAAAAACTAACCCTATCTATTCGAATTGACTAGGAACCCATTGGTTTCGAGTTTTTTTCAATCCCTAGGGAAGGGACACTCAATCTGGAATGATTTTTATTTTTTTACTCTCATCATATTCTATTACACTTATAACGGCTTCATCATTTACAACCCTTTATATAGTTGTTGCAAGTGATTGTTAGTTTCTATTCATGTATCTAGTAATTAATGAGACTCTAGTGTCACGGGGATAAAACTTTAGTCTAGTAAATCGCGCTATCTTAAACGATTTATTGGGTTTAAATATGCCTAATTCTACATAACACTCCAAAAAGGAGAATTCTTGCAAAAATTCTGTAAGGCACCGAAGCAAAGTGGAAGTAAACTCGAAAGAGAAAGAAGCTATGGAAGAACAGAAAAGCCAAATAAAAATAGCACACACTAAGTGTTTGAGTAAATGCTCTCAAAATGTTCTTTAACTTAAGAATGAAGTAGAGGGGATCATTAAAAATGAGAAGGAATGCATCTATCTATAGTTGAGCTCCCCCAGATCCAACAATATAGATCAAATTACATCAACACTACGATTAGTGCCAATCTACAAGATGAAATCCTAAGTGATTTAAACTCTATACATCTTTATCTCTTAGGATTTACAATAATTACCATGGTAACTCTAATTCTACTAGAGTGTTTCACTAGGCCACCATGGCTTCAAATAGATGGGTTTCTCCATGTGTTCTGTGAATCGGGCCAGTTCAAGTGGGTCAAATGAGCATCATTTAATCAGTTGACCTCCATGGGACATTTTGTATGTATTCGTCACAAGCTTTGATCCGTGGCCTATGACACTAGTACATACATGTGTATTAATTAAATGACTACTAGACTCCTTAGATTCATCTATTGTAGTCACTTTGATTAAATATAACATTGATGACATCACATTACTTAATAGTTAGCTCCCTCCCCAATAGGCTTTAGGAAAGCCCATTTTTTGTTTTTTTTTGTTGTTGTTGAGTAATGGTTTGAGGGATTTGATTTCGGTTACAGGTGTAATAGGGATGGTGAGGAAAGAGTGATCAGTATAGTGAAGGCAATTAAGTCAAGAGAGGTGGAGATAATGATCATGAATGGTGGTGATGTTGAATTGTGGGGTGTGTAAATGGTAGTAGTGAATATTGTAAGGCTGGGGAAAAAGAGCTATTGAAGAGGGTGAGTTGGGAGAAAGTGTACTGTGTGTGAGCTTGGGGTTGTAGGTTCGATTGGTGGAGCTGGAATAGTGAATATATAGTGGTTTGAGATGGTCAATGGTTGAGAGTTGGGTGATGGTGTGCATGAGTTGGAGTTAAAGGCTAGGCAAGGACTAAGAATAAGGAGTACGGAGAGATAAGCGAAGAATAAAGTAAAAAAGAAAAGAAAAGGTTAAAAATTTTAAAATACCGTGTTTAATTACATGGCACTGACGCGGATGACATATCAATATTTAATGGTATAATTTATATAACATGAGACTTTTGTGATGTTTTTAACGTTAGATAACAATACAGTGATTAAAATGTTAAAAATTATAATATCAGTGACCAGAACGTAATTTAAATTATACGTAAATAACTCTAAAAATTTGGTTCATCATTGAAAAAGCTATTGAAATATTTTACTGTGTTTTTCTTATTTAATTTTGATTATAAAGTTTTTTTTTTCTTATCGACCATGTCATATTAAAAAGGATATTTTTGTTGTATAACAAGTCTTGTCATCATTTTAGTCTCTAAGCATAATTATGTTGAAGTTGAGAGATATTTAAATAAAACCCTTTTAACAATCAAATATTTAAACAGAAAATTGTTATCATTCCGTGATTAGACATAATGATTAAATAATTCAACAATATAAGGTTTAAAATATTTAACATGCCATGCAATAATATTCAGGTAACATGAGGTATTTTCTAAATAAATAATTTTAAAAAAAAATTGAAGAAAAATTAAACTTTTAATCACTTAAATTTCGTAAAAGTTTTATTCAGCCCAACATATTTTAACGAAGTGATTTAGGTATATTTATCCCAGCGAAATAGATTTAATTTTGATATATATATTTGTTTTAGACTCTGTTTTTTAAGCTAAGAAGAAAACGAATCATTTTGTTTTTCTATATGAAATAGAAAAAGAAATGTAAAGAAAATTATAGAATTGATGGAAGGAATAATGAATAAGCTAAGGCATTTAGATGCATATCCAAAGGTAAATGAGGATTTCTACAGCCGAACACTCTCCGGTGGCTTCATCACTCTCGTCTCCTCCGTCGTTATGCTCTTGCTCTTCTTCTCCGAGATCCGTAACTTCCTTTCCTCTGCTCTATGATTTGGATCTGTTATGTTCTTCCCTCAATTTAAATTGATTTGGTCTTCTTGATGATATACGACTTAGTTGATCTGTTCCATCAAAATGTCTTTCATTTTTTGTGGTCTCGGTTGTAGGATTATATCTGCACCCTGTGGTTGAAACAAAGCTTGTGGTCGACACTTCAAGAGGGGAAACTCTACGCATTAATGTAATCTTAACTTCCAACTTTTCTGAAGATTCCTTCTGTGTCCATGTTCCATTTCGACTTATAATTTCTTTATTATATGCTAATTCGGATATTCTACATTATCAAAATTGAGTGTAAATGTTATAATTGTTTCTTCTTTCTTTTTTTAAGTTTCATTCATCGTATCGCGATGTAGGTCCTTTGGGATTATCCCCTCTAATTTCTTAATGTTCCTTTTGGATCTGAAAGTGCAGTTTGATGTCACATTCCCTGCTATCGCATGCTCAATTCTCAGCCTTGATGCAATTGACATAAGTGGAGAGCAAAACCTTGATGTTGTGTGTATTGCAAGATCTCATGCTTTTTTTTTCCAATTTTATATTGATGGGTTTTGTCTTACGTCAAGTGTCGTAAAGGAAATGCATGTGCATGCGCATGCGCATGTACTTGCTGCTAAAGTCATAATGTCATTTATTTTTATCTAACTTGCAGAAACATGACATAGTAAAGAAAAGGTTAGATGTAAGTGGCAATGTTATAGAAGTGAGACCGGATGGGGTTGGTTCTCGCAAGGTTAGCTATATTGCTCCAAGTTGATTTCACAGTCACTTTCTTTTTTTCCCTTAAAGGATCATAGAAACCAGACATTCAGCTTACTTTTTGACCTTTGCATTTCTCTCTGCTCATAATTATTTTGCTTCTCACAGATGGAAAAGCCTTTACAGAGGCAAGGTGGCACGTTCGAGCACAATGAGACGTATTGTGGCTCATGTTATGGTGCAGAATCGGTATGCTTCATCTATCTGGTTTCCATCAGCTAGTTCATTGTGATACAAGTCAATCCACTGGGTGTATGTTTGTCCTGAATATGAAGGATCTTTGACTTTATTTGTATAGGTCCCTGTACCTTATCCTCTTAATCCTAATAAGTATCGTTTTGTGATGCTTTTCCTAGATATTATATAAAACATTTGATAAGTAGCATTTATTCTTTTTCTTTTGGCTATTTCCTTAATGTCTCTCGTTTTGGATGTGGTTTATGAGGGGGTGAAGAGGCAGTTCATGTCGTCAGTATTTAGATAGGGAAAAATCATTGAAACTAGTCCAGTTAAGAAGTACTATTTTCTTGCTCCAGGTATTTTTATTTTAACCTGCCCTAACATTCTCTTCACTTCCATCTTGAAGATTGATGGTGAGTGTTGCAACTCCTGTGAGGAAGTTCGTGATGCATACAGAAAGAAAGGTTGGGCTATGTCAAATCTGGATTTGATTGAACAGGTCTGTGTGCATTAGAGCTCTATCTAATTTTTAGGTAACTTCAATTGGAATGAGACATGCATAGTCATATGTGCAGGGATAAATAATATTGATTTTGCCTTTATTGTCTTTGATATTGATAATCATGCTTGTGTTCATTTTTATTTTGGTAAGCTATGTAGAGGCCATAGCATACATTAAAACCTCTTTCCCCTCCTTATAATGCCTACAGAGTACTCCAAATACATAGAAAAATTTAAACAATGAACATACCCATGTCATACACATATCCATTTTCATCACTCATTCTGGAGTCTAAGTAATATAGCTTCTTGGTGCATTAAAAGGCTTGATTCCTTCTATTTTTCAATAGTTAACAAAAAATATACAAGTGAGGTTTGCGTGAGCCAATATCAACAGTGTACGCTTGTCCAAGTGTAGTTTTACTTTATTTGCTTTCTGGTTTGCTCATCTAAAGATTTTCTGTTTCTCCTTTACTGTTGGCCTACATGACTTGAACCGGTTTATGTCTTGGTTTATGTGCTTGTTCTGTTTTCTGGCGTTCAGTGCAAGAGAGAGGGCTTTTTTCAGAAGATTAAGGATGAAGAAGGTGAGGGGTGTAATATTTATGGCTCTTTAGAAGTTAAAAAGGTGGCAGGGAATTTTCATTTTGCACCTGGGAAAAGCTTTGACCAATCAAATATTCATGTACATGACTTGCAAGCATTTCGAAAGAACAGGTTTAATGTAAGGCCTTACCCTATTATTTGCATTCTTTATGCACATTAGCTTGTCTTATATGGAAAAATGGTTATCTAACCCAATCTAATCATGCTTCATGTACATTTGATGCAGTTAAGTCACACGATCAATCGGTTAGCTTTTGGAGATCATTTCCCTGGTGTGGTGAATCCTCTTGATGGGTACTGCCAAATTTCTACTAAATCGTTTAATGTTGGCCATGTACAAAATCTGGATATTAGCAAATGATTTTTTTAATTTATGCTGTTCATATTTCTCTCTTCTAAATTTCAGTGTCCAATGGATGCAAAAACAACCAATTGGGATGTACCAGTACTTTATCAAGGTTAGCTTTCTGGGTGAATGCACCTTTTCTCCTCTATGATCGTATTCTCCAATTTTTATCAGTTATCTCTTCTATCTAGTAATTGAAGGCAGGACATTACCCTGGATGTACACTAATTTATTTTTAGTACTTCATTTTATTCCATTAGCCTGTTAGTGTATGCAACATGTGACATCTCCACTCCAACTTCTGCATATATAAATGTTACATGATCTAACACTGTTTTAAAATTTAATCTTTCCAAATATTCGATAAAGACACTACATGGAAACCTAAATGGTGCAATACATAAAAAGTCTGCTTTATTAACTTAATCATTGTAAACTTAGTTCATGCTGTCAAATTTATTGAAACATTTCCCTTTTGAAATGCTAGTGACACTAGCAAAGAGATCCCTAAACATTTCCATTTTGAAATGCTAGTGGGACTAATCCTTGAGAGCATGAAAGAATAATGCAATCCCTTAGACTGAGCAGCAAGAATTATTACTAATGTTGTAACCTCTTGAGTGGATTGATGGCTCATAGTCATTTTAAGGGGGCATGGATTCTTCAATTTTGTGTCAGATACATGTAGCAGTTCTTGTTTCTAAATGAGCTTTGAATAAGAAAAGGGTCTGTTAGTTTGAGGGATTTTTAATAAACTTTCTCTTGTAGGTTGTTCCTACCATGTACAAAGATGAGAACGGACACACTATCCAGACAAATCAGGTGTAACTAAAATTTGCAAAAGATTCGATTTGGCCTATTCTTTCATTTAGTCTAAATGATTAATGCATGAGAGATTGGTATTGCAGTTTTCTGTAACAGAGCATTTTAAAGGTGCAGAAAGAGGCCTTCTCGATAACCTCGCAGGAGTTTTCTTCATTTATGACCTTTCTCCTATCAAGGTTGGTTTCTCCTCTGTTTTTTTGTTTTCATGCAATCTCAATGTCTGCATCACCTTCAATGTTCTCTTCTCGCCACTTTCATATGTTCAAGGGAAAGCCTTAGAGATCTGTTAAAGGGAGGTGTAATAAATGTTAGCTTAAGTTAGGACTGTTTTTCAAGTTGTTTCGATTATGAGTCCTGCTAATTCACTGAGCTTGTTTTAAACTTCATTTCGAAGGTGACTTTCGCAGAGGGACATGTCTTATTCTTGCACTTCCTAACGAACGTTTGTGCTATAGTTGGAGGTAACTGTCCTTTGCCCTTCATGGTTGATGTGTAATGTGTTGAGTATATATGTATGTTACAATCGGATAGGTGTTGTGCATTGTACGGCAGGCGTTTTCGCAGTTTCGGGAATAATAGACTCGTGTATATACCATGGTCAAAAAGCAATGAAAAAGAAGATGGAGATAGGTAAATTCAATTGATGATGGATAGAGCTGGTGGCTTGAAACTAGGGGGCTTCTGCTTCATCTTAATTCCAGTTGGGGGGAACTGAAGCAAGCAAAGAAGATAGACCATTGCCACGTACTTACCCCATGGCCTGTTCATTCATTACCGACTGAAATTTTGTTCACACAATTCTCTCGTCTATGCTCCAATTATATCGATTGATCGGTTCATATAAAATATGTATCGACACAAATTTGGGTAAATTTCATTCCACTGCTTCAATTTTGACCAATCATAAACGGACCCCCAAATGATAATAATTATGAGTTGGGATTGAGCAATTTTCAAATGAATGGATTGGTCTTGACACCACCACCATCTACTGTACTACTCTATGCTGCCTGCCTAACTAGTAACTTCCAAGCCAACTTGCTTTCCTATATTATATTAATTTCAACTTTCTTCCATTTTGACAGATTGCGTTTACACTTTGATAAATATTTGAAGATGATGACACAACTATTAAAATTGAAATTATTTTTTTTTAAAATCTTAATTAAACTATAAATAGTAAATAAAAAATAGTGTCGTCCTCAATTTATGATGCCTTACTTTGATAAGGAAGAAAAAAAGTGGAAAAGAAGGATGAATTCAAATCAAATTCAATCCCAACTTATAAGCTATTTTGGACCCAAAATCATGATTATGTCGGAGATATTAATGCTTCTTTTGGTTAGCATGTAATGATAACATGATGATTCAGAAAGAAAATGGATAATCTGAAAGTGGAGAGAGGCCTGCATGATTATGAGCCAAAAAAAAGGAGCACGCGTGCGTCCATAATCATGATTGAAATTCAATACACACACAGACAAAGAGCTGTTGCAAACGCGTTACTTTAAAGTAAAGGCACTGTTTTGTGTAAGACAAAATCTTAAGAAATTGTGACAGTTGAAAACAGGACTAAATTTTACTTTACGCCAAGGTAAGGTAGAGAGGTTCCCCACCATTGGCGTAAATTACCTAGACCTTCGTGTCTTGGGTCTATTGATTGTTAGGTGGTTTTAAGATACCAAGAAAACTCTTCCCTTGTTTGTGCCAAGCTCCTGAATTCTGACTCATTCTCGGGACTCAAAAACACAATTTCAACACATTCAATATCCCATCATTTCACGGTTCTGTAACTTGTCACTAAACCAACTATAATTATAAGTTGAGCTCGTTTTAAGCTTGTAATTCCATTCAAAACATTTCTGTATGTAACACAATTTAATTCAAATTTATACATTACTGCAATTTTTTATTTAGCAGATATAAAAGCTCATCTCTTCCAAGAATTTTCCTCCATTTTCAGCTACTTAATATCATGAGCTCTGTTGAATCTAAGAAATATATGAAGTCAGAAAATGAAGAAAACAACGATACCAGAGAATACAACAACATAAATAACATTTAATTCGTACAAAATACAAAAGCTATCAACTCTTTTTATAGACACTAACAAATTTCACCTTTTGGTTCAGCAAGAAAAAAAACGAGCTGACCAGCATGGAGAAAATCACAAATTCTTATGAACACAAGCACTTACACTCATTAACAGACTCTTAATAACCTAAATTACATGCCACTGCAACTGCCAAAAACTCCATTGCAGCTAGCTTTACAAAAATAAAAACAAATACATGAAAGGAAACTCCTAAACAACAAAAGACTGTTACACAGAAAACGAAACATGGGTTTTTCCCTTCAGGCTTTTAGAATGGAATCCCAATCGATCTCAGAAGGGTACTTGGACAACATAAAAGTTTCCAAAGAAGAAACGACTTCCGGCCATGGCTGTTCGTCGAAATCCGAGAATGTAAGATCTGATAAAGGTGAAGATACAGCCGAACCCTCACTCTCGGATTGAACCGTAGACAAAGATGAGGAGTTCTCCACTTTCGCTGTATTCTCCTCGGGCTTTGGCTCTGCCATGTCTGATTTGTTGTTGTTCCTGCTTTTGGTGTCTGCCGTAACCTTGGATGATTTCTTCTTGCTCCCTTGCTTAGGGTTTTGTTCCAAGCTCTCACAAATGGCTTGAAGCTTAGCGTCAACAGAGGAAGGCAAAGGCTTGTAGTCACCAACGTGGGAACCGTGGTGGCGAAGGTTAGGGAAGTTGAGTCTCGCAAAGTCACCTCTTAGTTTATAAGCTGCTTCGTCATAAGCCAAGGCTGCTTCCTCGGCAGTGTCAAAAGTGCCTAACCAAAGACGTGTCCGGTTTCTAGGTAACCGGATCTCAGCGACCCATTTTCCCCAGTGGCGTTGCCTAACTCCTCTGTAAAGCTTGGTGGGTTTGGATGGCGCACCCACGTGTTTCATTGGAACAGGTTTAGGGCTAAGAAAGCTAACCATCGGGTTACTGTCGGCGCTGATGGTGTTGGGTTGGGAACTTTGGTAAAGGTAGCTTGGTTGGTTGTTGTGGAGGGGGAATTGAAGCTGGATCTGATGGATCTGAGCTTGTGTCAAGCTATTTAGCCCAATTGTTGAACCAGTTTGAGGCTGTTGGGGACATGATAATGAGTCCATTGGTGTAGGGTAAGGGTAACAACAGCTATCTGGGTAAAAATTAGGCTGTGTTTCGGAAGAAGAGAAAGAAAGGTAAGAAGTAGAAGGAAGAGAAGGGGAAGGGGAAGAGGAGGAAACACTTTTCATAAAAGGTTCAAGAACTTCCATCAATTCTCCCCCATATAGATCTGATTGAACTACTCCACTACTAATGAAATCCATTGCAGCTGCCATTACACTAAAACTAGAAATAAGATGAGGACCAAATTAAAAATAAAAATTAACCTGTTTCTTACCAAAACTTGAAGAACAGGTCCTAAATCCAGAACGGATTAAAAGAGGTTTTTCTTTTTAAAAATAGACAACCCTTTGAAATCCAACCAAAAAAAAATTAAAAACTTTGAGGGATCAAAAATTACCCACAAAGCGAATTTATCTACAGACGAAAAAAAATGAGAAATTTTCTAAGATTTACCTTGTAATACAGACAAATATTGAAACTTTATATCAACAAAGCTGAAGGAAATAAAAAAAAAAAAAACCTGGATCTCGTTTCTGAAAACACCTGACTTTTAAAGAAATCCTTGTCTAAGTTTGCTTTTGACCCATTTGCTAAGTACTGATGAAAAACAAACCCAAAAATCAGATTTTGATTCAAAAGACAGATGATTAACAGAAAGGGATTCAGAGAAGCGGGGATTAATAGAAAAAAGGGGGAAAGATTTTCAAACAACAAAAACCAGAACCACTCAAATTGTCTAGATCTCACCAAAGAAAAAAAAAAGGCTCTCTTCTTTTTCTTTCTCACAAATTTATGGTGTGAAAAACTCGGCCTCACTTGGTTTATCCTCACCAGCTCCCTTCACATTATATACTACTTCAGCTCCTTAATTAACTCGCTTAATCACCTTTATTAATCATCATTAACCCACTGTTTTTAAGTTTTAGCTACAATTGTTTCTATTTTTTTTATTTTTTTGGCCTTCTCTCCACCGAGCTCTGGTTTCCTAACGTCAGACTCATTCAATCCGTTGTCTGTACCCACTTATGTTCTACACGTGGAAAGATCTTATTCACTGCCGACACCTGTGCTTTTACGTACCGTCAGATACGACGCTTTTTGTCATGGATTTAATGGCCTGCAGAGTATGTTGACCATTCGTGCCTGCGTTCACACTTCACACCTTGAGTAGGTAAAGGTTAAAATCTGCGATAAGGCCCTGCATTATTTGTAATTTTAAAATTTAGTCAGAATTTTTTTAATTTCTCTATTTTTCATATTTCAAAATTCAAATCTAATTAATAATGCTATAAAAATTTTCCATTAAATTTATTGAAGTGATTTTTTGAAACAAAAATTACTTATTTGATAACGTGGAACTGAACAATGACTTGTAATAATTCTAAATTTGAAAAAATAATTTTAACTGTGTTAATAATTTGACTTGAATTTTAAATTAGAAAAGTAGGGAACTAAATTCTTGAAATAAAAATTGAAGGAATAAATTTCAATAGAAAAAGTATTGGAATTTAGAGCATATTTTAACCTTTTCGTAAATAATAATATTATAATTTCTGTTATTTAAATAATATCAAATTCTATCATTAGTCCATGTAATTTGTATAAGCTGTAGATTTATTTCATATACTTTCATTTGATGAAATATACTCAATATACTTTCCAATTTTGAATTTATTTAGTCTTAACTACCAGCAACAGGTGAATCTTTTTGGTTAAATTGTGCTATTAGTCTTATACAATACGTAAAATTTTAGATTTAGTCAATATTCTACAATTGGAT
Source organism: Gossypium gossypioides (assembly GCA_013467495.1). Taxonomy (NCBI): domain Eukaryota; kingdom Viridiplantae; phylum Streptophyta; class Magnoliopsida; order Malvales; family Malvaceae; genus Gossypium; species Gossypium gossypioides. The sequence continues at coordinate 13,790 of JABEZY010271327.1, forward strand.
CACTTTAAGTTGCTATATTTTTCTAGTTTTGAAATTTCAATCATAATGCAAATGACATTCATTAAATTCATTAGTTGATATTTTCACGAGTGATATGTGAAAATAGCTAATTAACATGATACTACATATGTGATAATAAGTTTGCCACATCAATTTTTGAAACTGGCATAACTTAACTTGTAGAATTTAATAACTACCACGTAATCAAGAGTAAAATTTGAAAGGTACAAAAATTAAAAATAACTGAATTAAAGTAAAATGATTAAATTAACAACTTTCACCTAGTGCAAGGATTAATTATAAAATTTATTCTTTAAATAAATAGTAATATTTAAGACACCACACACCATACGCGATTGGGATGTGTGATATCATGTATTATTATTTTAGATTTTACATTTACTATGCTTGATATTGATTTAATTTTACATTATAATCAATCTTATATTGTCAACTTTTTTATTTTTATTTTTGTAATGGTGAAACAAAGTCAAAAGTCATCACCCGTGTGTAAAAGAATTGTTTTTCAAGAATATTAGATTTTGTAAATATATATATGTATATAATTTATGTGAAAAAATTATGTTAAAATTATTTTTCTAAATTGTTATGTTTTAATTTAAGGTGGGTTTAGCATTGCTTAAAAAAATGCTTTTGAAAGGTTCAATTTAGTATTTAAATGTTAAGTGTTACTATAAAAAAAAAAGTATTTGTTATACTCCTACGTCAATCAAATACGTGTTAGTATCAGAGATAGTGTTGACCTCCCAGTTGACTCCATCTGGAATTATATCTTACCTGACCACTTACTCTCAACATCATTTTGTAACACCATTCGCATCCTTTTAAAGGAGTCAACCATATGCTTTTTAAGTGTGAACATACCTTCAAGGCTATAAGGGGCCTAATTTAGCATAGTAACCTCGTACTAATTGAATGAATAACAGATGGGTCCCATTGTGCATGTCTTTTATGTATTGGATGAGAATAATCTTATTCATGGCAATCTGCCATGTCACACTAATGAAAAATAGGAACTCTCCTATAAATACTTTTAACCACATATGAATAAATGATCGATTTTTTAGTACCCTAAAGTATTACGAGCAATTGTTCTCACAATTAGCTTGTCATTTTAAATACAATGTTGTGATACATTTAAATGGTATTTCAATAAAAATATAAAAAAAATTTACAACTCTCCTATAAATGTACGAAATGCAAATTTTAAGCAATTAATATAAATTAATTATTAAATTTAATTTGAAGACATAAATAATGTTTTAGATATTAAAATATAAATAGATGTGAGTATATAATATTATATATTTGAAATAAAATTTTTAAAAAAAATCTTAGCATAAATATTAAAAATTACACTGGATGGGCTAAATACGATTATAAAAGTGTTTTTAAATGAACATCTGTTTTTGAATATTGCTCGTGGCTCAAAAAAATAATGAACAAAATCTTTCACCTTATCTAACATAATTTTGTACATTGAATGAAAAAAAAGGAAAAGAGATAAGATATGTAGTGGAGGGAAGGCACTTAATAAAAAGGTGGAGCCGAAATTAATGCCTCAACAACTTCTTTCCACTTGGGATTTAACTCATTATTTACAAAATTTATATTATCTTTCCCACTGTCAATAGCGTGATATATGAATCTAATGATGACCAAATAATGCAACGCATTGGCGTAATTAGTAAATTTATATGTTCCCACTTATAAAAAAATATTACTTTCAAAATCTTATCTTTTAATTTTTTTTTCTTTCGATTGAATATTAGTTCGATTAGTATGAGTATTGTTGTTAATATAGAATGATGTGGGTTAGAGTACGTTGAAGCGCATTATCCTCTTATTTATGAGTTGGAGAGAGACTTTAGATAGTTCTAGGCATTATGTTAAAAAGAACAAGTATGATCATAATCTATGATAAAATTATTAAAAAAAATTTTGAGTTAAGAAATATGAGATTCAAATTCAAAATTTAAGCAAATATTATGCATCAATTGTTGATTTAAATATTTTACCAATGTCAAGTTTAGAAGTTATTGAGTTACAAAAATATCTATATATACAAAAGGAAATGGGTATTTTTATTTGATTAAATTTGGTAAGAGAATAAATGATAACACACCAAATCAAAACAATTGTTCAGCTTTTAATTAATTCTTTATAATTACATTTAGGTGTAATTATGCTTGTGCTGCTTCAATTTTAACACCTTTTAAAATGTAATCCCAGTATAATTTATATACTGAGTACTTTTACTATTTGGATTTAAAAATTTTATTCCAATCGTCAATTAAGGTTTGTTTAAACAATACGGAGTAATTGAATAAAAGTGTAATTATTATACTCTCTTGTAATTACAGATAATTGTAATTTCTTAAATGTATTTGGTTGATAATGTTTAATTACATCGTAATTCCCTATATCATGTTTGGCAGCACAATTTGTAATTATACAATTACATAATTTATATTCATCATCATCTAAATTTGAATATGCATCATTAAAATTTTCAAGATCTTCCCCTTCCATGTACTATTTGAAGTATAAATCATCTCCATTCCACCTGTGACTAAATATACGAAGTATGCAACATGCAAGTACAATCCAACCTTTGTTTTCTTTATGCTATATTAAGGTGATATTGTTAATATGAGAAATATATATATTTTAAAACAACAAATGTCTTCTTAACCATATTTCAAAGTCTTGAATATCTCAAATTAAAGAGTTCGCGAGCTGTAACACCTCTAACCCATATCCATCACCAGAACAGGGTTACGGAGCATTACCGGAGTTTACAGATTTAAAAACAGTTTACACATATCATTTACCATTCATAAACAAAATTAAACATATTCAATCATAATGTCCCTTGAATGGGCCCTCGAGACTCAATTTATGCTTTAGAAACAAGTCTGGACTAAATCGGGAACGCAGAGAATTTTTCACAAAATCTCAAAAATTTTCTTAAGTGCAGGGGACACACGCCTATATGGCTGGGNGGGCCGTGTGGCTCACACAGCCAAGTGACACACTCGTGTCCTAGGCCATGTGGGCATTCGATGTGAGGCACACGGCCATGTCCCAGCCCGTGTAACTCTCTGACTTGAGTCACATGGCCAGCCACACGCCCGTGTGTCAGGCCGTGTGGACAATTTAATTTTCGAAAATTAGGTGCAGGGGTCACATGCCCATGTGCTAGGCCATGTGACACACACGGCTGAGGCACACACTCGTGTCTCTGCCCGTGTGAACAATTCGAAGCATTCTGTTTCTCAAATTTTAAGAAGCAAGGGACATACGGCCAAACCACACGCTCGTGCGCATGGCCGTCTGTCACATACGGCTAAGACACACGCCTGTGTCTCTGCCCGTGTGGACAAAATAAGGCCATTTCCAAGCCTTATTTCTCACCCAAATAACATTCCACCAACAAAAAAACACTTAAACATGTTCACCAACCAATTCAAACTGTTCAAATCAAGCCAAATTCATGTATTAAGTATGACATAATATCATCTATATGCATATTGGACTTAATGTGCTAACTCAATTTAACCATCAATATAACGATATGCTTTGCATCAC
>JABEZY010271403.1:0-14366 GCA_013467495.1 Gossypium gossypioides
CATGGACGAAACCATCGGCATCCCTGGCCACCAGACCGTAGCACACCATTTTCTCATGAATAGTAGCATCAAAATTTATCTTGATTACCCCAGGCTCAGGTTTCTGCCAGCCCCTCTCCACGATAGGCTTTGGGATCATCGGCTTATCCAGTAGATTAAAAATACGAAAGTCCCTATTCAAAGACGCGGCCCTATTCCATGTCACCTTGGCATCCTCCTCCATATTACGGAAAACTTTACTATTCTTACTGTTCCAAATGTTCTAGAGGGTAGAAATAAAGTTCGAGACAGCCTTCTTGTCCATCACACGGGCCGCGTCCTCGATCCAGTCCACGCACCAATCGTAGTTGCCCTCGAGCAGCTTTTGATTCAGCCCCCCGTGACTTAGCACTGCCCTAGCCCTAGGGCACTCTCTCAACGCATAAATAAGAGTTTCCTTCTCCATACCGCATCTCAGTCACATGCTGTTAAAATCCCTCCGAATTCTAGAGATATTCTTGTATGTAAGAAGAATGTCGTGCCCCAAACGCCAGCAAAAAATCTTAATTTTTGGCAAAGTTTGCAGTTTCCAAGTTAGTTTCCAGAAAAAACGGTGGGGGCCAAAGCCCACATTCTTCATAGATCTCCTTAACCCTGCACTCATTCCACCCATCTTTATTAATGTTCAAAAGATCGCACACCTTGTTTTCCTGAATCTCCCTTCTATCGACACGGATGGAATCACTGGATAACCCTTCAAAACCCAGTTATCATGCCAAATCTTAATATTGCTTCCGTTTCCAGCCCTCCACCCGAAGCCTTCATAAAGCCATGTGGCCACCTTTAAAATACTCTGCCATGTAAAAGAGGGTTTGTCGACCCACTTTGAATGAAGGACGTCGCCATCAGGGAAGTACTTAGCCCTCAAAACTTTGTAACATAGCGTGTCTTTACAACTCATGAGGCGCCACACCTGTCTGCCTAAAAACGCTACGTTGAAACGCCTTAAATCCCTAAAGCCCAATCCCACCATGCCCTTCGGTAAGCACATCCTTTCCCAGGCCAGCATGTTCCACCCTCTATTCTTATCCTTACCCCCCACCACACCCTACGGAACAAGGACTGAAGCTTATCAAGGACACCGTTCGGGATAAAGAAAATCGAGAAAGCATAGGTCGGGATCGACTATATAATAGCTTTAATAAAGATCTCCTCGCCACCATTTGATAAAAGTCTCTTAGACCAGCTGTTAATATATTGGCAACTCGATCTAAAATATTCTGGAAAACCACCAACTTTTTCTTACCAACCGGGATAGTCAAACCAAGGTAACCATCAATGTTGTCCACCACCTCCATTTTCAGTAATCTGCTTAAGGTCGTACGCTATACGTCCAGGGTTTTAAGATTGAAATAGACCATCGACTTGTCTAAATTGATGCTTTGGCCAGACCTCTTTTCGAAAGTTTCCAAGATCTTCATAACTGCCTTCGCTTCTTGCTGTGAATTCCTAACAAACAATAATGCATCGTCAGCAAAAAATAAATGATTAATACTAGGGCCATTCTTGCTTGCCCTAATGCCTTTAATCCTTTTTGTCTCTTGAGCATGGGTCAACATGCGAGTCAAAGCATCCATGCAAAAGAGAAACAGATAAGGGGATAGGGGAGCTCCTTGTCAAAGACCCCTTTTCGGAAAAATAAACTCGGAAATAGTCATATTGCATTTAACTCTATACCGAACAGTGCTAACACAGTCCATAATAATTTTCACCCAATCATGAGAAAACCCCATTCTCAGCATCAAATTTTTAAGAAAGTGCCACTCCACCCTGTCGTAGGCTTTACTCATGTCGAGCTTAACCACGCATCCCTTGTTCGACCCGTTTTTAGAGCTGCGAAGGTAATGCACCAATTCATGGGCCACTAAGACATTATCATGGATCATCTGATTAGGAACAAACGCGCTCTAGTATTGACTGATACATAAGTGGAGATTCTCTTTTAGCCGGTTTGCCAACACCTTTGAAATAATCTTGTAGACCACCCTACAGAGGCTAATCGGATGAAAGTTAGAAATATCACATGGATTCTTAATTTTGGGGATCAAAACAATTAAGGTCTCATTGATACACTCAGCGCTTCTGTTTCCTTTAAGGATAGAGTGACACAGACTAAGGACGTCTTTCCCCACAGTAGACCAATGTTCTTTGAAGAAATTGCCCGACAACCCATTGATACCAGGGGCCTTACGAGGAACTATTTGGTTGAAGGCCTTAATGATCTCACCGTCAGTGAAGTCGTCCAACAGTCTCTTGTTAACTTCCTCATCAATACACTTGGGGATCAATTGCAAGTCACTATCATTCCCCCCATGAGTCGAAGATTTAAAAAATTTGTCAAAATAATTCCAAGCAATCTAACAAATCTCCTTTTTATCCACGTGCCACACACCTTGCTCATCTTTAAGTCTATCAATTTTGTTCTTAGATTTGCGGCTCGACGCCCTCACATGGATAAAGCGGGCGTTCCTATCCCCCTCCTTCAGCCACTGGGACTGCGCCCTCATGGCCTAGTATTTCTCTTCCACCTCGTAATGATAGCCCAACTTACCCCTAGCGATCTTCAGGAGGCTCGTCGAACTCTCATTAATAGGACCATCCATGAGGTTATGAATATCCTTCTCCAACCCTTTGATGTTATTTTTTAACTTCCTGTACCGATTATATTGCCAGGGACCCAGCTTATCCTTCACCAGCTTCATCTTATCCAGCGCGTTGCACCCCTCAGTAGACCAAGCCTTGAAGATTATTTCCTTAGCTTCCTGCTCCTTTGCCCAGCATATGTCGTACCTAAACCAAACTCTAGGATCATAACTCTTCTCCTTAAGCTTGCTACCAAGCAAGTCAAATAAAATAGCCTCATGGTCCGACTTAGACTGGAGAACAATGCTCGAGGTAATGAACGGCATCTTTTCAGTAATAATATCCGATATAAGGAATCTGTCCAACCTTTCCTTGATAATCCCAGTACCATCTCTATTATTGGTCCATGTAAACCACCCGTTACTGGTTTTAACATCACTCAGGTTTAACTCTTCCATAATATCCCAGAAGTTATCCATTATATTCATTGGCTTTTTGCGACCCCCTTCCTTCTCCGAGTTATTTAGGATAGCATTGAAATCCCCTCCCACAATCCAACCTTCGTTAACCTTACTTTTCACCTTCTTTAACATTTCCCACGCTTGATGGCGTAAAGTAGGGTTAGGATGGCTGTAGAAGCAAGTGAAACGAATAATCTCGCCATCATCCAATTTAATCAACTAGTCAATGTGGTATTTGGAGTAATTCTGGATTGTAACATCAACATCCTCCCTCTACAACAACGCCAGACTACCGCTCTTCCCCTCAGAACTAACAGCTAGACATCCTCCCATCCTGTACATAGAACGAATACGAGAAAACTCGTTAGAATGAACTTTAGTTTCGCAAAGAAAAATAATATCGGGAGCATTTGCAACCAGGAGTTGTTTCAACTCATGAACTGTCGCCTGGTTCTCAGCCCCGCGATAGTTCCAGCTAAAGATTTTCATTGCTCTTGGCGGGGCTGGTCACCAACCGCCGCCTCTGATGGTGAAACAGAATCGACAAGCCTTCTTTTGACTTGTCTCGCTGGACTTTCGATCGTGGAGTAACCCTATAAGCTCTTTTGTCTCTTTCTCTTACTTTTAGGTTTTCCATTCCCCTCCTTAAGCTGTTTGTACTTTCTATTTTCAATAGGGGAGGTAGATAGGGACTCCTCCTCGAGCACCCTTTCCTTTCCTTCCATGCTTGGTTTCCAACTTTCATTGCTTGATCTGGTCAGGCTTTCCTCCTTGTTTTCGCTTGGTTTTACCATTGACTTAAATGCTTCCACCCCATTTCTTCTCGCTCCCTTGTCCTGATTTGGATTCACAATGGGTGCCCTCATCCAGCTTCCATATTGGAGGTTCGTATCCTTCAATTCGCCCCCCATCTCGCCGTTAGTGCACACCTTCAACGTATGCCCTATGATCCCACAAGAGTGACAAAAGTCAGGAAGCCTCTCGTATTTTATCAGACCTATTCTTTCAATGCCATCTTTATCACCGAATTTTGCAATCCTTCTCAAGGGCTTCGACACATCGATCTTGACTTTCAGTCTCATAAATTCTGTCCAGCCCCCAAATCTATCCTTCCAATCGATTGCAACCAACTCACCAATCGTATTTCCAACATCCAAGGCTGTTTGATGGTCCATGAATTCAATAGGGATGTTGTAAATTCTCAACCAGAAAGGTGCCAATTGGAATTCGTAGAAATCCATGTCCTGTCCTTTCTTGAAAGGAAGGTGCCAATTGGAATTCGTAGGAATCCATGTCTTGTCCTTTCTCGAAAGGGAGCATTGAGAATAAACACCTATCAAAAAGCCATGGTGAGAGGTTTAAAATACGGCTTCGGTCCTCTTGGCACCCGAACTTCACGATAATCCCCCCATCTTTTAGGGCTACAAAGTCAACTTCCTCTTTTGTGAACCAAAGCGACTTAAAGACCCTATACATAGCCTCCCTGTTCGGTAGTTCTGTCGCCAAGATCTTCCCCACCGCCCATGCCTCCCAGCTTTGAAACCTATCAGCTACCCCTGTATTAACAACTTGGGAGGATTCTTCTTTTGAAAATTTTAACCTCCCTAACAGTTCATTAATTTCTTCCATCATTGATGAAGTGGACGAACCCAGGCGTCCCCTCCACTCGTCCGATCACGAAGGACCCAAGAAACGCTAAAAAGAAAATAAAAACATCAGGAACTTTACATGCAAAGACACCACCGACTTTATGTAAGTAAAAACGCTAAATATGCGCAACATCATGGACCCCGCAAGGGCCCACACCATGTAAAGACGACCCACAACAACATAAAAGATTAAAAGGTAAAAGGCGCAGGAACCAACAAAAACAAAAAACAACAATGAAAAAGAAATGGATTAAGATAAGAAAACACCGCAAGAAACATAGGATAAAGTCCAGGGAAAGAATAGATGTCAAGTCCAGAGAAAAGGCGACAAAGCACGTCATAGGAACACCAGCGCACAAAAGCAACCACCACTTGACCCCGGGTAAAAAAAAGAAATAAAACCAAACTATCAGGATAACGCACTCAGAGCCCTCCTAATTGCCATAATATTCAAGAGAATAAGGCAGACTTCACTTAGTTAGGATTCAGAGCCATATTTTATTCAAATTGATTGAACTTAAGGAACAAATGAAGAACGAATGGTGTAGCTCGACGAACTAGATGAATAACGACCGAAGGTTGATGAGAAACTGAGAAAACACGAGGAAGAAACAAAGCATCACCATGATGTGCATGTGAAGATGATGAACCAATTCAAAGTTGGGAACAAAGTACTGTTAGACAAATTGGATCCATGAATTACAATTGAGGTAACATATTCTGAATTCGGCATGTTCAAGGTAAACAATACTCGTCTCAAACCTTATTTTGGTGGTAAAACTGATATCGAGAGAGAGAAAAGCTTTGGCCCCAAGATTTGCCTTAACCATGAGCTTAAAAAGGGAAGTTGAGCTTAGACTCTAAATAAGCGCTTATCGGGAGGCAACCCGAGTTTTTTTGTGTTATTTATTTAGTTTACTTTCTTAAAAAAAGGAAAAAAATTTGAAAAAAATTCCATCCATTATCATTTGTTTTTAAAATTTATAAAGATTAAAAAAAATACTTTTTTTAAAAAAAATAGGGGTCACATGGCCTGGACACACGGGCGTGTCTCAGGCTGTGTGTAAACTAGACTAATTTTTTTTAATGTTATTGCAACACAGTGATTTACATGGGTTAAAGAAACGACCGCGTGCGACACACAACCTGTCACACAAGCGTGTGAGTGATCGTGTGTCCTACACGGCCTCACACACAGGCGTGGGAGAAACAAAGAATAATTACACACAGCCAGGATACAAGGGCATGCCCTAGGCCATGTGAGTTCTGGAGCTTTATTTTTTAAGATTTTGAAAGACACACGGCAAGGACACAAGGGAGTGTCCTAGTCTATGTGAGTCCTAGAGCTTAATTTTTTAAGATTTTGAAAGACACAAGGGCTGGGCGTGTACACACGGGCGTGAGACATGGTCGTGTGGCCCAACACNGAGCCAATACACAATTGTGTCCCCCTTTAAAATTGAAAACCCTAATTTTCTTTTTTTTTTAGTTTCTCCCCATTTCAGCACTGATTTGCCTTAAACTCTTTCCCCTTCAACTTTCCATCCCCTCCCATCGATTAACACCAACCGTCGTTCCCACCTTGTCGGTCATCCCTCTATATTCCTTTTTCATGTTATTCTATCATTAGTCATCAAGACATCGTTGCAGCCAAGTCCGAATCCCTCTCCTCTTTTCGACCACTGTTCATCAACCTCCTTTCTCCCCTCATCGGTCAGCAACAACCATCCCTTTTCACCCAAACCCTCGTCCCTTTCTTTTAACCTATCTTGGTCCCTGTCAGACCTTCCCCCCATAGATCTCTATTTCCATCAACCCAATCTACCTCCATCGCTCCTCACACCCTTGTTGGAGTCTCCGTTTCCCGCCAGTCGTTTCTCCATTATGTCCGCGCACCATCTTCCGCCCCTTAGCCTTCGTCGATTGTCATCGACAACCACTCGAAACCCCATTGTAAACCATGACAAACACTCGTGGTAAATCTAATATCGTCATCCCCACTTCAAAAAAAAGTAGAAAACTTCGGGCATGACCTCATCTTCGGGCCTTACCTCAGTTGCGAGACACCTATGTCTCTAATTCCCTTCGAGTCCTCAAGAGGACCTATATCAGCACTTACGATAGAGACCCTTAGGATTAGGTTATTGTATCAATTGGGTGGCCCTACAGGAGATACACTTGGTCAATAGAGTGCGTGCACTGATCGAGACAACTCCTTAGGACTGATTTTTGTCTATTGTCGAGCCCACTTACTTTGAGCTTACATTAGAGTTTTGTTTGACAATTTTTAATAGTATGTGATGTCGAGACATGATGAGCCATGCACCATTTCTTTCAGACTCAGTGGTAAGACGCATTATTTAAGTATCTTGGGCTTTAGAGCCGCCCTTGGACTTTATTCTAAGGAGTTCATAAGTGCTGAGAGGTTCCTTACATTATACTGGCACATCCATCTATCCCCTTCTCTCTGTTGGACTGACATTGCTACGACTGCGATACCATATAACCCATTTTAGTCGAAGTCAACTTCTCTACCTCCGGCATTGCACTACATCCATGCCATTTTGGCGCACACTTTGACCGGTCAGAGGGAGAGCACCGGTGTTGTGGGTACATATGATGCTTACTATCTTTAGAGCATGACGATGTAACGACTCTTCGATCTTGCATACTTCGTCGCCCTATCTTTTCACCACTAGTTTGATTGTAGTAGGAAGGGTCCTATCTGTTTAGGCCCTTATGTGACTCGCCTAGAGAGATATTTTGGCCTCCTTGATACTCCGAAGCAAACACCCTCCTTTACATTGTTGGACAGATGATCTCACAGGGATTATCGATTATGAGTCACATAGGGATGATCGAGCGATAGCATAGAGTGGGTCCACGTCGACACATATTATTTCATTCTGACCCTTAGGATGAGCATGAAGAGCTTCCTGACGATGATCCTCCTTACTATACGGACCCACCTCGTTCTCTACCACTATTCCTACGGTTACACTCGAGGACCTCTCTGAGCAGTTCGACCGATTTGAGCAGCGATGATTTGAGCGGTTCAATAGCATCGATGCGGCTTTGAATTAGATTCGCCAGCACCATATCTCTCATTCTTATCATGCGCTGCACGATCCCGACACCTCTCATGACAACGATAACTGATCTGCTTTGTTTTTTTTTGCTTTATTTACCTGTATTTTTATTTTTATTTTCTTTTTGTGTTGTTTTTGTGTTTTGTTAGTTGTTTTGTTTTTATTGGTGCGACTTCTTTATTTTATTTTTATTTTTAACTATGATGTGGTTTTAATTATTTTGATGGTTGTTTTTATTTGAGTTTGTAATCTCTTTATCTTCTTATTACTTTGCTCATAAACAAGTATTTCATTTAGATTTGCCCACGATGTCGGTTTTCACTATTTTGGTAATTTCATCCAAATTTAAAGCAGTTTTAGTTCTCTCCCTCTCTTTTGAAACTATGCTTATACTGTGCTCATATATGTTTGTACATTGAGGACAATGTACATCTTAAGTGTGGGGAGGTTGTTTGTATATTTGTGATAAAACCCTTGAATTATTTGTTGTGTTTAAGTAATTTTCTCATACCCTCCATTAGAGAGAAAATTTTTTTATTTGGACTTTTTATTGATGTTGTTTTGGATTAATTTATGGGTTTTTATGTATTGGTTGATTTATACTTTAAAATACGAGAGAGTCATGCATGATAATTGTTTTTCAGAAATTATTATTTTAGGTTGTCTCCTTGAATTGAATTATTATCTTGAAAATTTAAAATTGTAAGTTTCACATCAAAATCATAATTTTTTGTAAGCTTTGAGCCTATAGAGCATATATTTTATTTCATGCTCATTTTATTTTTGGTTGCGAGTGTGTCAACTTGATTTGTTATTTTAGAACTTGCTTCAATTATGCATGTTGAGACCACATTATTGATTTGATATGCTAAGATGATAGAGGCACTTAGGATTTAACTCATTTAACCTGTAAAAAGCTTACGTATTGAATTAACCCCTAGTAAATCTCTTTGATCCTAACACAATTTTTTCTAACCAGTTTTTATTAACCCGTAACCCATATGTTGTAAAATTATCCTTGTTATTTACTCCCTTTTTGTCGAGCTTTGATTTGGTTAGTTGCTTAACTATGTTTCATTTTTTTTGAATTGCTGATTTTTTTTTCTAAAAAAAATCAAAAAATGAAAAAAAAGAGAAAAATATGAAAAATGGAAAAAATATATTTGATTGAGCTTGAATAATTAGTTTCGTATTCTGTTGAAAGGCTCATTTTTATTCTTGATTACTCTTGTTGGTGTAAATTATGTTAATTCAACAACTGATTTTTTCTAGTTTGGTAATTTATCAACTCGATCTCAATTATAACCACCTTTTTTTTACTTTTTCCATACCCTTAACCTAAGCCCCAATTCAACCTTTTAAATACCTCTTGATTGGTGTGTCATCTCGATCTCAATTATAACCACCTTTTTTTTACTTTTTCCATACCCTTAACCTAAGCCCCAATTCAACCTTTTAAATACCTCTTGATTGGTGTGTCATCTCATTTTATAGTGGTGGAGATTTGATTTTCAAGCAATCTTATGGTAATGACATTTCTTGTTCGACTGTTGAGTGCAAAATATTTGAACCTTAAACACTTTTAGTGCTTTGAGTGAATCTTTAGAGTGGATGCCAATTCTTGTTGATTTTGAATTTAAGGTAATTATTTAGATAAGGAGAGATACATATTGTTTGTGTGCTTTAAAAATTTCGGCTTGAACTACTTGAATCTTTAGTGTCCTTTTTGTTGAATTTTAAATGCATGACTATTTATGAATTATCTTAAAACATTATTGATGAGAATGACAAATTGAGAAAGTTAATTTCATTGTGGGTTGAATATTTTGCTTGAGGACAAGCAAATGCTTAAGTGTGGGGATATGTGATAAATGCCAAAAGTAACATGTTTTAGCCTCATTATTAATGCATTTTTAGATGTTTATTTGATTTAAAATGATGGATTTTATGCTCCTAATCATTTAAATTCATGTTTCTGTACTTAAGAGAGCATTTGGGAGTAAAAGGAGCGAAAAACGAGCGAAAATAAAAAAATCGGAGCAAGTTTCAAGAGCCACATGAGCTAGGTCATTTTGCACAGGCTGGACACACGGCCGTGTGAGCCACACGGGCTGCCACACGATCATGTGCTAGGCTGTGCCAAAATCACAAATTGCACTCCAAACACGCAGAAAAACACAATTTTTAGGTTTTCGGGCATTCTAAGACCTATATATGACAAAGATAAGAAGAGGGGAGCAAACCGTCATAGAATATTGAAGGGAACAACTTGGAAAACACCATTGAAGTTGACTCTAAAGCAGATTTCCTTTAAGATTGAAGATCTTCTTTTGATTTCTTTGAAGTTTATTATTAGTTTCTTTATTTCTTGTGGTTATATTGTTGTTGAGACGTCTTTATTTGTGATTATGAACTAACTTTCTAAATACCTAGGGGAGATGAACCTTATGATGAATTTTTTTCTTTTAATTTCTATTTTTACATGATAAATACATGGATCTTGTTCTCAATTATGTGTGCTTAATTCTTGGTTTACTATTTCTAGACTATTAATCCATATTTGATGTGCTTGAATCAGAGGAGGAATAAACCCTATTGAAGAATAGAACTAGCCTAATTGAGTGGAGTTGGATGTAATCCTAGAAATAGGATGACATAAATCTACCAGATTAGAGTCAAATCTAATAGGGGGATCTATAGGTAGAGTTAATGCGACAATAGAGGTTTTAATTAGAAGGAAATTTCAATTAATCAACCTAGAGTCAGTTGCTCTTAATCTTGAAGAGAGATATTAACATAATTTAGGGATTTCTACAGATCAAGATACTAAGTGAAGAAATTGCGTAATATAGATTGGTAATGATAGATGAAACCTAGGTGGATTCTTTTCTAGGTATTGTCTTGCTTCTTAGTTGTTTACTCGATTATTTTCCTGATTTGTTATTTGTCGCGTTCTTTAGTTAATTTAATTAGTTAATTTTAATTTTTAATCAATCACTCCAATTTTTCAGTTAAATAATAGAAAGACGGTAATTACTAGTACTTTTAGTACTCGTGGGAACGATATCTTTGTTTACCGTATCTATACTAATAATTGATAGGTGCACTTGCCTTTGTCAGATTTTTAGTTGGTTTACGACTGCAATCAAAGAATTCAAATAAGGAGAATCGAGTAGTAACTGAATAAGGTCTGCTAATTAGATGATGTTTAATTTTGCATTTTTCATCTTTTATAGAGATTTAAAATTTATTTTTAATTTAATAAAATGTCATGTCAACAATTTACATTTGGTTTAATGGAAAATATTGCCACATAATTAAAAAGGTTAGTGAAATGTGAAAATTGAATCAAAATAATGCCACACAATTAGACCAAACTAAAGTTGGTGTATAACATTACAATTTGTATTAAAATTCATGTACAATTTTGATATTTATCTCCTTTTTTTAAATATTGAAAATTTAAATTTCAAAATATTAAAATTGATTAAAGAAATTTTTGAAAAACTTTTATTTATTAATGGTCTTAGCTGATTTGTTACTATAATATTGAAATTAATTAATTTAATTCAACCTTCTCTAAAATTGAAAATTTTATTTTTATGGTTACAAATTAAAATCTAATCAAATAACTCAACTTACATGATTGTCTAATCTTGAATCTCCTAAAGAATAAAACTGTGATTCCATGTCATCTCTATTTCTTTCCAATAGGAGAATGACAAATCAGATTTTTCCACCTGATTTTCGGCCTTTCTCTTATTGGAAAGGGATAGGAATGACGTGGAATCACAGTTTCATATAATCCTTTCTCGAATCTCCCATACTAAGCTAAAAGCAAAAGAAAATAAATGCTTACAATTAATCAAATTAATTAATTTTATTTTCCATGTCAAATAAAACCCAAAATTATTTTCATCACTTCTTTACCCCAACGAAAAACAAGTAATTAATTTAATTAATTGCAAAGATTTTTTTTAAAATACTTTTCAACATGAAAGACTTGAGATTATATAATAAAAAGATTTTAAGTTTAGTTGACAATTATTAAATACGAATTATTTGAGTTGATTTTGTTAAGAATGATTTAGAAATGTAAAATAAAATTTCAAAATTTAGAAGGAAATTAAATTAATTAATATCAATATTATAGTAGTAAATGAGTTCACATTATCAAGAGATAAAAATTTTCAATAATTTATTTACTATATTTTGAAATCTAAAATTTCAAGATTAAAAAAGAATTAGAATTTTCAACAATGAAATAAATAAATACAATATGAAAACTTTTAAATGCATATTCTAGTTTTTAGAGCTTTCACTTTAACACTTAATTTTTAAAAAATTTCGTAGTTTTTCACTTTAATTTGATGTTTTGATGCATTATTCTAGTTTTTACAGTTTTACATCGAAAGGGAAATAAATACTCAGTTGTGGCCATCCGATCAGGTTTGAACCAAATCCTAACGCATTTCCTGAGATTGTTGGAGGATATCTTGTATTAACAGTGTAATATTCATGTAAGAAGATCCCCCCACTTCAACTGCTTTATTCGCCTCATCTCCTAATTCTTTGGCTCGTTTTCTCATCTCTATTCCTTCATTTCCTTGCTCCATCAGTTTGTCTATTGCATTTTTAACATGATCCTTGTTTAAAATGAACCCAGATTTCTCATCTCCCAGCATCGTAGGCTTGTTAGCCCCAAGGTTGACTCCAATTTTCAGTATTTGTACTACAAGTTTCTCGTTGCAGAACTGGTCTCCCATGAATGGCAATGTTATCAAAGGGACACCAGCAGAAATGCCTTCGATTATTGAATTCCATCCACAATGAGTTAGGAAGCCTCCTATTGCTGGGTGTGACAAAATGAGTACTTGGGGAGCCCATCCCACAGCCACAAGCCCTCTTCCTTTTGTTCTTTCTTCGAATCCATTCCTTTTAATCCACTTGTCTACTTCGCTTGCCGTTGGATTATTTCCTCTTAGGACCCAAATGAATGGCTTGTTCGATGCCTCTAACCCCAATCCTAACTCTATCAGTTCTGGACACTTTATAGTGCCTATGCTCCCAAGGCAAGCATAGATTACAGAGCCGGGTTGTTGAGAATCAAGCCACTTCAAACACTTCTGCCCATCGATTGAAGCTTTGTTACCTCTTTCAGCCATATCCAACTCATCTTTGTGGCTGAGAGACACTGGACCAATACACCAAGCTTTCTTTTCCTTCCTGTACTCTTTGACATAAGCTGATTCCAGCTCTTCAAAGGTATTTATGACAACTCCATATGATGCTCGGTCAGCTTCCCACATCGGTTCAAAAATTTCCTTCCAGGATCCATCATAGTCAAGTGGCAACTGGACTCTAGTAAATTCCACCTTGTCGGTCAAACCAGGCACCGTGAAGTATTCAGAATCAGAGGTTACAGTCTCATTTATCTTTGAGGACTGTATATTCCGCAAACAAAGAAGACAGAAGCAACAAAATCCGTGGAAGGATATCCTTGGAATTTGGAACTTGGTAGCAATTTTGCGGGTGTAAAACAGGTTTATGTCTGAAATAATACAATTGGGGCGTGGTGTTAGCTTCTCAAATAATTTCAGCATTGCTTCTTCCATCTTGTTTGCGGCACTGACGAATTTGATCAAGTCCTCCATTGAATGCAACATGTCTATATTCTCAACCCCATCTGGCAGTCCTACTTCTTTGCCAGGAAACTGGAGTTGCAGTAAACGTATGGGGAGCCCTGATTCAATGGCCCGGGCCACTGATTTTTGGACTCTGCCTGCATTGTAAGGTGTTGTAACTATAGTAACAGTCACGTCACGCTGCGCTAACAGTCGACCAATATCTACCATGGGGATCAAGTGTCCTTGAGCCATGAAAGGGATCAAGACAAAGTGACCTTGAGCCATGAAAGGAACTGTGAACGTGATCTGACAATAGAAGGGTGCCAAAATGTGTTATATATATAAGCAAAGTTTGGGGCTCATTTTTAGGATATGATAGTTGGCTGCTGATGTAAGAGACTACGTAACCATATTTGTCCATTTTGGGTTGAAATAGCAGAATCGTGGGGATTGTTCCCAAGTAAACTCTGTTTCAGAATGTGTCGGTGGCCGAGTTTGCGGCCTAAAAGATAATATTACTTGGAGTCCAAGTCCTTGAAGATTCCAATCGAATGCTAATAATTAAAAGTACTTGGGGTCCAAGTCTGACTCAGAAGTAGAGGTATGCATGGCCGGGTCGGGCCGGGCTCAACTAAAAATTTAGACTCATTTGCTAGGTTTCGCCTGAAAAATTGGCTTAAAATTTTGTCTAAATCCGACCCGAATAAAAATGTTAAAATTCGGGCCTGACCTGGCCCACCCATATTAATTTTTATATATTTTTAAAAATTATATATAATACATCAAAAATACTAAAAATACCAAAATAAATATTTCCAAATAAATTGAAAATAAATTTTAAAAAATATTTATACTTAAACAACACTAAGATTAATGTAACTTAACAAGCAAATGTCTCTAAAATAATAATAAAATTAA
>JABEZY010271508.1:0-15713 GCA_013467495.1 Gossypium gossypioides
AAAATCCGTAAATGCCATAATTACAGCAAAATACTCCCAAATAAAAGTAAAATCATAAATAGGTAATAATCAGTGTAAAAGAAGTCGTGTGGCCACCATTGAGTTCTCCGCCACATCGATCCGCCTAAATCTGGGGACTACCTGTACAGATTAAACAGAAGGGGTGAGTTTACGTAAACTCAGTGTGTAATCTCCATACAAATGAACAGACAGTAAACAGATAATCACAGTTTGGGCTTAAGCCCTTTTTAGTATCAATATTAGTCCAGTTTGGGCCTTAGCCCATCTTAGTACAATAACAGTCATGCAATAGGGCTTTAGCCCATCACAGTATCAGTAGTAGTAACAAATATGCAGTCACAAAAATCCTACCATCCAGCCTCTACACACCATCTCTGTCCAACCCTACACTCCATGTGGGGATATAATCAACCCACCCATGCCTACACTCCAAGTAGTACCGAATGCGGCACTAGACAGTAGCTTGCAGCTGAGCTGCTAGTAAATTAGGCTCGAGGCCTTTTAGTACACTTCCTCCAAACATTATAATCCCCCAACCCAATGCAATGCAATATACAGATTAAATTTAGCTAAGCTCATACAAGTTTCAAGAAATTGTCAAGTTTGAAAACACCTAATTCACAACATAATCTCTTAAACATCTACTTATAAAAATAGTAGAAAGTTTCAAAAATTTCACTCCAACTTTAGTAATCACGTGATTTGAAAAAAATTAATTTTTAGCAAAAACTCTAAAATTGTTATTTAGAAAAACTCATGCGCAGAACTTACTCATTTTACGGAAAAAACATTTAGTTTGATAATTAATTTTAGCGGATATATTCAGAGTTTTTAAGTTTCGAAAACCAAATTCCAATTTGTCAAATTCATATGAGTTTGTAGTTTTACGTTTAAGAACACCCAAAAATCAACGAACAAATCAAACCTCCCAAAAAAAATAAAACCAAATCTGAAAACTTAGTCCAAAAATCAAAAGTCCAGAGATCTTAATTAAAATAATTGAAACCATCTTATATGGAAAATCAATTCGAGCTTTCGCACGTCGTCTGATCCTAAGCCTAAAGATCACCTGAAACGTATTAAACAAACGAGTGAGCTAAAAGCCCAGTGTGTGACTCGGCTTATAACATGCACTTATACAAATATTAGATTAGAATGTCATATTACCAAAAAAACATATATCAGATCAGAATGTCATATTACCAAAAACATATATCAGATCAGAATGTCATATTAAATCAGAGCAAATCCTACCCCTATTCGCTACATACCAACTCCGTCCAACCAATCACACCAAATAGATCCAATCACACTGGGTTGTGGTCGTATGTCACTCATAATGGTGCAGTTGAGTTGCCAGATAGATATTGCAGTTTAACCGTCGGATTTGCAGTAATACAGCAAAAAAACACTTCCTCCATCATATCAAACCCACCCCAATGCACATGCATAATCATAATAACATACATACAAATCACAATGAATGGTATGGAAAGCATATCAAAACATATTTTTATAGATCATAACATATCATATTGCTTATACTAACAGTTATTCTATATGCAGGTGTCATGCATGTTCTTACACGTAATTATGCTTTCAAAGCTATCAGAGCACGGATCGTACATAAGTTTTTCACCTACCTTAGCCTTATCACACATTGACACATATTGGCAGATGTCACATTTCGAGTCTTATTTAAGCTACCTCACGGAAGGTCTATTTATGAATTTCTAAGTCAAACAGACCTAAGTGAAAATTTCCAAAAGAGGGGCCCACATGGCCGTGTGGCGCACACGACCCAACAAGCCAACCCATGTAATCATACACGTTCGTGTGCTCCACACGACTTGGCACACAGCCAACCACACGCCTGAGTGGTGCACACGACCTACCAGAATTGCCCGTGTAATTGCACACGCCAATATGATTGACACGGCCTAACACACGGCCGATCATACACTCGTATGGTGTACGCGACCTGGCACACTACCAACCACACAACCGTGTGACAGACACTAGTCTCGAAAACAACCTCTGTTTCCCTAGATTTTCCAAGTTTTAAGTGACGTTTTGGGTTAGAATCACACACCTGATGATATTTCTGATCAACCACACAAACGAGAACTCACGAATCCTACATACAACAATAATTCATGCTAATTAACAACTAAGAATTAACCCCTTTTTACTAAAAATCAGCCCCTAAAATTGATATTCAAATACCTACCCTTGCAAAGTAATAGTCTAAAACAATGCTTAGGTCATTGGAGGACCACTGAACGTCTCTCGATCTTCCTCTAACTGCACATTTAGTGATTAAACTAGTCACCAGAAACCACTTATAAAGATCAACCCCTATGCAAATAGAAAAATTACTAACTGAAAATCCCCACAACAACCACCGAAACAAAAATCATTCACTTACCCAACACAGAAAGTATTCGAACGATGGGAACACCATACCGACACGAATTGAACCAACAACAGAAAGAAAGCAATATCAAATAAGATAGCAATTTCGGTGGAAAAGTCAAGAAGATGAAAATTGAAACAAAAGAAAACAAAATAAATTAACAAAAAAATGGAAAAGAAAGGGACGACAAAGTAAGGGAAAAAGAAAAAAAGAGATGGAGAAATTTTAGGAGATGTCTCTTCTTTTCTCTGGTTTAAAAAACTACCTATTAACTCCCACTAACTCCTATAATTATCCAAATTAGATTATTTTCTTCAGAGTTTTAAAAAAAACTCCACTTTGTACACACAGGATTCAAACATAAGACCTCTGGTTAAGCTCAGGCTTATTCTTGCTAATAGTTGAGAAAAAACAATATACAAATCAGGTGTTCAAATATAGGGATTTAGGCAAAAATAACAAAAATACAAGAAAAAGGATTCGAACTTAGAATCACACACACACAATCACAACACTTAACCACTAAACCAAATTAACTCACTTGATAAAATTTTCACAATATTAATTAAAGATTAGGACGTTGCCTCTCTTGGTTTCACTAACCCAATTTCTTTTAACTTGGTTTTTGGGATGCGACAACTCTCCTCTCCTTAACAGAATTTCGTCCCCGAAATTCCCACTATCATACCATTCACTTAACCACAAAATCTAAAATTTCACATTCCAAACTGATCACCACGCCATTGCTGCGCAACTCTGATTTCAATTCAAATCTAGGCAATATGTCACTCCCATACCAGAAAAATTTTTTCTAACGAACTTCCCATTCACTATCTCAAATTGTCTAAAGAAATTTTTTATAGAAGTATCACTAACAATTTCACAACCCTAGAGTCTCAGAAACTCTAATGACAATCAAACACTTGAGTACAACCAAACACTTAGTTAATACAGCGTACAACTGACATAGATCGTAAATGTACCTGTATTACTACCAAATGTGTCTCGATCCTCTCGATGCCTAGTAGTACAAACTAGCGTCCGATTTCCTCTCTAAGCTTGTATCCGACTTAGAGAATGTCGTGAACAATCCCTAACACAATACTCAACGGATCCACATCTAAAACAAACCCTTGTTTTTCTCTAACATTCACCCGGATGGTGCCTATCATAGTAAAAACAAATTGGAACTCGATTTACGCTTACTATTGCCTCAACTTTCTGAGGTCAGTCTATTCTGGCCCACTTCCTAGGTCATGGATTCGAGCTAGAAGGACCAAAACTCCTCTTATTCCATACTTTATTCTTTTTTTTCCTTGCTCTCTAAGTAATTGATCTCTTCCGGTTCTTTTATCTCATTTGATTGAAGTCGCTTAGTCACTGACCCTTAACCCATAATTCTAGATTGGGCCTTGACGATCCTTTGCAAATCTCTAAACACATAATGGGACATAGCATTATACCCGATTTCCCAACTACCATCCTCAGAAATGGACATCTCCACAGTCCCACTCGATTCCAAATTGGGCAAGCTGCCCTGAAAAAAGAACTCAGCGGGAGCCGTTTGACTATGACCACGACATCTTGGCACACCACGACCATAAATACCGTGTGACCTCATTTTACTTATCTACAGTTCAAAAGCCTAAAGTTTAGCCTAGGTTTATTTTTAAACCCTAAGTCTAAAGTTTAGCAAATATACTTATCTTAAAATTGAGATGTCTTATTTAATAGTCTTTACATCTGAAAATTTTACTAAAGTACTAAAGTAAAAGTGACTAAAGTATAGTTAACTAAAATACACATACTTACTTTGACCGACATTGGAGACTTGGATACACATTTTCAAAACTTAAGTAAATTTTTGCACAAATTCACCCACATCAGATTTCCAAAAATTTTCTTAAAAATCTGAAATTTCAAAAATAGATTATGCACACAATTTTAAACCCAAAAACCACAGCCCAAGTTTTGCAACCTAGCTTTGATACCAACAAATGTAACACCCTAAACCCAGCCTAGACGTTATGGCCGAATCTAGAGAAATTACATCGTTAGAAAAACTAATTTAAAATCTAGCTTAAAAATAGTGTGATCTAAAATCTTAAATTTAGCTAAGCTCATACAAGTTTCAAGAAATTCTCAAGTTTAGAAACACCTATTTCACAATATAATCGCTTAAACATTTACTTATAAAAACAACGAAAACTTTTAAAAATTTTACTCCAACTTTAGTAATCATGTGATTAGAAAATTTTATGAAAAAGCATTTAGTAAAACTCATGCGTAGAACTTACTCATTTTCCGAAAAAACATTTAGTTTGATAATTAACTACAGCGGATATTTTCAGAGTTTTTATGTTTCGAAAATCGCATTATAATTTTTCAAATTCGTATGATTTTGCAGTTTTACGTTTAAAAACACCCAAAAATCGACTAACAGATCAAACCCGTCCCCAAAAAAAAACAAAACCAAATCTGAAAAATTAGTCCAAAAATCAAAAGTCCAGAGATCTTAATTAAAATAATTCAAGCCATCTTATGTGGAAAACCAATCAAATCTCTCGTATGCCATCCGTTCCTAAGCCTGAAGATCACCTAAAATGTATTAAACAAACGAGTGAGCTAGAATCCCAACGTTTGACTTGGTTCATAAACTGAATTTTTACTTATAACATGCACTTATACAAATGTTAGATCAAAATTTCATAACTCTAGAAACATATATCAGAATAGAATGTTATATTAAATTAGAACAAATCTTACCCCCATCCGTTACACACTAGCTCCGTCCAACCAGTCACACCAAATAGGACTACAATGGTCCATCCATCCAATCACATTGGGTCATGGTCGTATGCCACTCATAATGGTGCAGTTGAGTTGTCAGACAGATTTTGTAGTTTAACTGCCAAAATTGTAGTAATACAGCAAGAAAACACTTCCACCACTATATCAAACCCACCTAATGCACATGCATAATCATAATAACGTACATACATATCACAATGAAAGGTATGACATGCATACCTAAACATATTTTTATAGATCATAACATATCATATTGGTTATAGTAATAGTTATTCTACAAACATGTGTCATGCATGTTCTTATGTCACGGGCAGCAGTTCAAAGCCCATGACCATCGCACCAAATGCATCCAATGGAGGTCTATTGCTCAGATGGGGATCATTTGGCCCACGAGAATTGGCCCGATTCAAAGAGCTATTGGAGAAGCCTGTCAGATTGAAGCCTAGTTGGCCCAATAATGAAGATATGGCAACTTAGGCTAATTTGGTAACTAATCTTAGAAGATTGAGGGATTCATATCTTGTAAAGATTAGATTAGATTTGATATGGCATATATTGTAAATCTCTAAAATAAAGGGATATAGTTCATCTCGTCTGTCGATGTAAATGTATCTTGACCGTTGATTTTGGGGAGCTCAACTATAAATAGAGGGCCTCCCCCTCATTTGTACTCACTCCATCCATTGTAAGTTGAATTCTTAAGAGTAATAGAATTCTTTGAGTGTTTACTCAAACACTTTGCGTGTGCTCTTTCTGTTGTTCTTTATTGTTCTTCTTTTGGCATAAATTGTTTCCACTCTTCAATTTGGTGCCTTGGAGGAGTTCTTAAGGAATCCTCACTTGAGTAAAGGCTGACTTAGGCGAGTTTGGATGAACTGATCGCCTAAGGCCACACAGATCGCGAGACGAAAGGTCTAGCCCCGTGACACTTACACGTAATTATGCTTTCAAAGCTATCAAAACACAGATCGTACCTAAAATTTTCACCTACCTTAGTCATATCACATACAGAAAAATGTTGATGGATGTCACATTTCGAGTCTTATTTAAGCCAAACAAACCCCACGGAAGGTCTGTTTATGAATTTCTGAGTTAAACGAGCCTAAGTGAAAATTTTGAAAAATAGGCCCACATGGTTATGTGGCCCACACGGTCCAACAAGCTAGTCCGTGTGCTCCACAGGGCCTAGCGATCGGTCGACCATACGCACTTGTGGGGCACAGGGTCTAAAACGATGATTAGATCACTAGAGGACCATCGAACGTCTCTCGGTCTTCCCTTACGCAAATATAAAAATTACTAACTAAAAATCCCCACAACAACTACCGAAACAAAAATCATTCACTTACCCAACAGGAAAAGTATTCGAATGATGGGAACGCCATACTAACGCGAATTGATCCAACAAAAAAAAAAGATAGCAAGACCGAACAAGATAGCAATTTCGATGGAAAAGAAAGAGTGGAGAAGATGAAAATTGAAACAAAAGAAAACAAAATAAATTAACAAAAAAATTGAAATGAAAGAGACAATAGAGTAGGGGAAAGAGAGAGAGAAAGAGAGTGGGAGAAGTTTTAGGAGATAATCTCTCTCTTTTTAAAAAAAAAACCACCTAATAACTCTATAATTATCCAAATTAGATTCTTTTCTTTAGAGTTTAAAACAAAACTAAACTCCACTTTGTACACACAAGATTCGAACATAGAACCTTTGGTTAAGCTGAAGCCTTACCACTAAACCAGCAGGCTTATTTTTGTTAACAATTGAGCAAAAAAAATATACAAATTAGATGTTCAAAGATAGAGATTTAGACAAAAATAGAAAAAATACAAGAAAAAGGATTCGAACCCAGAACCTCACACACACAAGCACAACATTTAACAACTGAACCAAATTAACTCACTTGAGAAAATTTTCACAATCTTAACTAAATATCAAGACGTGACCTCTCTTGGTTTCACTAACCCAATTTCTTCTAACTTGGTTTTTGGGATGTGACACCACCTTACTTGAGAAGCATAATAAGAACTTAGGTAAGTCTGAATGAATCTCGTGAGTTATTAAAATAACATACCCGATCTTGATATACTATCATAATATGGTATGAATTCAATGGTCTGGTATTATGTTTGACATCACTTGCATCAGAGTGAATTGTGCATAATGTTGTTGCACTATTGACATCATTCAGCCTAACATAGCTTGCAAATTGGTACATTTTATACATTGAGAATGGTCTCCATTTTCATCGTTCGTACATTAATATATCTAGTATGATTATTCCACTTATGCATTGATTTCATACATGCGAATTCATATATATAAGTTCCTATCTGCGGGTCCCTAATTAGTTGACAAGCTCTCACGGGCTCACACCAGTGGACTCACATGTGCGGATACATGCATGCGAACTTATTGTTGGTAGACTTAGGTTTGTGAGATAATACCTTGGTGAACTTAGGCTTGAGGATTCATACTCATCAGTTAGTTCCTACAAAATCTTTCTTGAAAGATAGTCCATGCGGACTTGTATACGTACATGAAGGTTAGATCCTTAGGCTTCATAAACTCTCATTATTGAGAAGAACTCTTGTAAGGTCATCACATACTTGTGCGCATTTATCCTCGTATAGTCCAACCAAACCTCCACAAAGCCAAATAACCTGTCTATTCATTCTTTTTTTCCTTCAACCAAACCTCCGAATGTTTCATTTTCATCAAAATGACACATATCAAGCATTCAACAATATAGCATAATCAATAACACTTTAACCAGAAACAACTTATCAATGCAACAAGCTTATGCTTATAACAATGGCATGCATTTGCACACCAACTTAACATGCATCAATATTACAACAAAAATCTCACCAAAACCAAAAATATACAAGGTAACTGGCGGACAATTTAGAAACCAACATACATCATAGCATTGTACTAATCGAAACAATTCATCAATACTATGACTCAAGCTCACAACCGACATGCACCTTATCTCGTAAATACATATGTGATTGAGGTAACTTTCCCACGTAAAGGAAACCCTTCTTCAAAAGCATAACATACAACTTGAACATCACAATATAAAGCATGTAAGACAAACACTGAAGATTTGAGTTCAGGAACTCACTAACAAAACACCTCAAGGACGTATCACCTACTAACTTGTAACATCCCGTCCGTGGGAATCTTAGTATTTGAATATTGTTTAAGAAATGAGAAGGATACGATGAGTATAGAAGTAAATAGCACTAAAGCTAGTTTAAAAATAAGAACTATCTGAATGCGCCTATGCCGCCTTTGGATTGGCGAACACTGGTTAGCACGTAATGATCAAGAAATAAGCCCAATAAGGGAGGGTTCGCCCCCAGAAGCCTCTATTGGCATACTTAGGGTGGGAAAATTCCTTTATGAGTATTAGGGAAATGAACCCCATGATGTGAGTTTACGTCAACAATATAGAAATCTTATGATGATGGCCTTGAACCAGTTGAGTTATAAGGATCAACCGAATGTGAACCAATATAGTTAAGAACCAAAAGAAACACCTGATTAGTTTCCTTAGAGTTTGTAAATTCAGATAAGATTACCAAATAACTAATATGACGTTTGTTAAGTTCCAATAAGGACTTGGGTTAAGTCAAGAGTTTTAGATAGGTTCAAAAAATATATTCTCTCTCATCCTTTCCTTAAGAGGAAGAGGCCAAAAAAAAGTTAAGGTGTTCTGAGTTAAATCTAAGGCCTCGATGATTAAACGAGGTTAAGGTAAGGCAACACCCGATATATGGGTGAGCTCTAAAATTTATATATAAATAAAATGTTATCCGCCCCACTAAGACTCTTGGCGTGTACGTGGGCACGTAGTCCATATTAAAATATGATACGAAATTCCCTTAGAGAGGAATGCAGAGAAAGGAAAGAAAACCTAGCAAGGTAGTGAGGAGACTCAGATAATAGGATTGACGTCAAGAAGTCATGATATGCTAAGTGCGACTTGTTGAACTATAAGCTACGCTTTATCGAAAAATAGGCTAAGACCTAATGGTATGTTACGTGTATATTTGTATTTTTGTACACATTTGTTTACAGCTGTCATGCATCTATATGGTGAATCACAATGATTGATACGCGTGTCAAACATTTAAAGGGATAAGAAAAAATATCTACGTAACCAAGGTAAGTAAAGGTAACTATTCTCCTACTTCTTCAAGAAGTAGTCTCTGTTTATATAAGGAGGATCTGAGAGAAAAATCCTCGCGTCCTTTAAGCAGAAGCTGAGAAATGGATCTAAGCTTTGAAAAGCACCTGTTAAGGTAAGATTCGTGACCTTACATGCTATGCTACCAAGAGAACAGATATCTTTAGCTTGGTAAAACAAGTATGGTAAAGTTTTGTTATGAGATTCGAGCATTCAAAGTGGAAGGAGGAATGAGTCAAATGTACTGATCTTGATGAGTTTTTGTGATCTATCATTTAGGGGCTACTGATCTACTCGATGGAAGTCTGGATTTGGTATTTGGAGTTGCTAAAGGTGAGCACCTCGTAAACTCCTTATGAGGTTCTTGTGAGAGAATTGTGAGAGTTTCATAAATCTCTAAATTGTTTCTTATATATAAATATGCTCGTGGTAATCTCTTCTATAATAAATGATTGATATGTGAAATGAGAAAGTAAACTATACAAGTGTGAAATATTGGTTCTGTTAAGAATGTAAACCTAATGAACTTGCATGTGTTGCTTGATGATATGCCTCTGTTATGAAAGAAAGTTTTATGCATGTGTGAATATGTTTGAAAGTACAATTGTGTCTGTTATGGGCAATTCTTTGCATAGAAAGAGTCTGTGTGCGATGTTAAAGGAAAATGTGTTACATGTCTAAAAATGTGAATGCATCTGATATGATGAAGTCTGAAAGAAGTGAGTTTGTCAAACATGATTCTACATAAAGAGTCTGTGTCTATCTAAAGGGACCGCCAGAAAAATCAACAAGAATCTCTAATATGGAAAGTCCATGGCCATAGTAGTTGAAGACCATATAGTGTAAGACCTAGTCATGGTGGCTTTGGAATCATGTGAAAAAAGAAGAAAAAGATGGTTGGGTGAGTATCAGGAAATGAGGGGAAACCTTACGATGGTGAGTTTAGGCAAATCCCTATTGTTGAAAACACTACTTACCAAAAAAGGAGCCTTTGTGGCTGATTCTGTTATATGAGAGCCTTTGTGGCTGATTCTATTATATGAAAGCCTTTGTGGCTGATTTTATTATACATGAGTCTTTGTGGTTGATTCTAATATATGAAACATTTATGGTTATCTCTAGCAAAGGAAACCCTCATGGCGAATGTTAAGGAAGTGCCTTGTGGCAAATCTGTAAAGGACGCCTTTGTGGCTACTTTTGTCTGAGGCCGCCTTTGTGGCTATCTTTGTCTGAGGACGCCTTTGTGACTATCTTTGTTTAAGGACACCTTTATGTATATCTATTGTTTAAGGACACCTCTATGGCTATCTATGTCAAAAGGGAAGACTTCTATAGTTACTTCCAAGAAGCACTCTTTTATGGCGCAGTCTATGGAATGGCCTTCGTGGAAATGATTCGAAGACAATGCCAATTGGGTGGTCTCTGAAAGAGAAGTTTAAGTGCAATGAACGAGCTTGTAGTGATGAAAGGCTGGTGATGAACATTTCATGCTGAGAAGTGGAAGCAACCCACCTTATTTACAAAAATGAGAAGAAGGTTCCGAGAGTATGTCATAAGTACAAGCCCGCAAGTAAGACAAACAATTTTGGCTAAGGTAAGATCTCTTATAGAATACGAAGGGAGAACATGGTAAGTGCAACCTCAAGTCGAGAGGGAATGACCTTAGGAAGTACCCACCCAAGAAGAAAAAGGGAAGTGCAAAACACCAAACTCAATATGAAACAACAAGCAAGTTTTTGAAAGTTAACTCACTAAGTTCTTATAAACTTATTATGGATTTTTTTATTTTAGGATTGATTAGAATAGTGCATCGAGAGACAACACCAGGGCTACACCAAGGGAGCAGTAAATTGGGCTGTTATACATATAGAGAGAAAGAGAAAGATATATAAAAATTCACAAAGCAATGATAACGTTAAGCTCATACAGAAAGCCATATGGCGAAGTTAAAGTCTGTGCATAATTCATTAAGTAGTACTTCCAACATGTATATAGTAAAAGCAAGACTTAAGAAACAATCCTTGTAGTTTTATTCAGAATGTAAATGTGAACATACATTGTACATAAAGTTATTCATAATAGCAATCATGAGGTATTTCAGAGTAAAACTTAAGAAATTTTATTAATCAACCTTACAGTAGTTACATGGGTGAGTAGAAAAGGTTTTAGGTTACATCTGTTTTGGATGTAACACCATATAACCGGATCTAGTCATTTGGGTCGGGTAGAGGGCGTTACATAGCTCAACTTTCCCCTTTTCGTTTGGTCCCTTTCTGTCTTCATCGACTAAATAGTAACAACCGTATAGGACCGCTTGTGAGACATTTATGACTAAGACAATTGAATTCTAACAACATGCAGAGTAAATTCTCCACTTAACATGCTTCTTTTCCTTACAATCTGCAACCAACATTTAGTCGGTTGTCCGTAGTTTATTTCTTTCTTTCAAAATCAAAAGACACAATAGGAATATTACCAGTTCACAAATTTCTCCTTTGATTAAGCTACTTTGCTATGTGTATATATATTTTTCAGCATACAGATTGATCCCTTTGTTCCTTTGTCTCTTCTTCCAAAACATTTAGAAAGAATATGATAGTTGTGAAGAAGTTGGGAGAAGGAAAAAAAATGTTCACTTTTATTCCCCCCCCCAAAATAACCACTCTCTTATTGACCATTCAACTCTTGACCATTCAACTCTTTTCACGCAAGCACTAACCCAAATTAAGATAAAAATATTAGAAACAAGACATTGTTTCCCAACAGACCTCTCAAGAAAATTGACAATCATCATTAATGCCCAATTCATCCCCCAAATTTTACAATTCGGTACACATAAGATGTTGTAGGATCTAATCAAAACCTATATAATAATTCAGGGTCGCCGATCCAATGTGGCCAATTTTTTTATCAAAATTTTGAGTGTAACACAAACATGCATTTGCCAACCATTATCATACATTACGGTGCAAAAAATAGAATCTTTGAAAAGCAACAATCAATCAAAATTCATTATTTTATTTCTCCGCATCACAAACAAAACAAGAACAATTTTACATTTAAATAAGTTTCCATGTGATTGTGATAGAACCAAGAAAAATACACAACTAAAAATATTTTAGCCACAAGCACAACTGCATCCATACAAAATAGTAACACAAAACACCTTAAGATCTAAATTATTTTCAACATGAAACAACTTGCATAACCCAAACATCAAAACCCAATATACCCAAATAGTACAAACATTCAAACTAGACTTCATCAATTTCAATCTTTACACACGTTAAACCATAACATATCAAAACCCTAAACCCAACAATATCTGAATGATTTTCAACATGAAAAATAAAATTTTACAAAACTAATACCAATTCAACAAAATTAAATTAACAATAAAACTTTTAAATTGAACACATACAATATATAATTGATACACCCCCTTCGAATGTAGGTTTCTCCTATCCATGAACAATCTTAATCCTCTCGATTGATGATTTTTAAAACTAATCTTTCTATTTTTTATCTCAAAAAAAATATTCCACCCAAATAATTTCCCTATTAATGAATGATTACAATGGTTTAGGGTTCTAAACCACTCCCAAAATATCCCCAAAAGTTATCCCTATGTTTTACCCCAATTCTTTTTTTTTTATGTTTTCTTTTCCATTAATTGTAATGACATTTCCCTCTCTTTTTTGCTTTTATTTTTAATACATGTAAAATTATATATCCATGTGGCAACCTAGTCAGCTTTCTGTTTGGGTTTTAACGAAATAGTGACAAAAAAGAAATACTTACTAACGATAGTGCTATACTTGACAAAAAAAAAACTTTAGAATAACTAAACAGGAAAGAGGTAATTTTAGAGTGACTGTCTAGATCATTTACCCAATAATAAATTGTAATCAATTTTTGGTACTTCTCTTATCCTTTTTAGGGTCCATGTTTGGGATTCATGTCTGCCGCTACCAACAATGCCATCTCTAAGGTTTGAACATTGTTCTCCCTTTGGGAGGAGTGCAATGTGCCTTGCCACTGCAACCAACACTTTTTGGTTAAATGTAATCATTTTAAAATAAAGGTTTGATTGTTCAAATAAATTAAAAGCAATTCATCAATTAAATAAATACTTGAAGTATTTAATTTCATGAAAATACATATACAAATAAAAAATCAATAAATAATAGCTATTCATTTTTTTATAGTCTAACCACATGAAATTAGTTACAAAATCTCTTAATTATTCTCAAGTAGCATCTTCATTTTCATTTTTAGAAACACAACACTCTTGTTTAGCAGAGTCAACATTCAGTTTGTGAGCCCTAGTTTTTTAAATATCTTGATATAACAAAGTCAAACTATAAACTTTCATTTAGTTAAATTTGCAATCAATTGATATAAACCTTATAAAATTATTTTCAAGTGTTTTACAAACTCATGGTCAAATTTATAAAAAGACTTTAGAAAATTTCAATTCAAAACTAATCTTAAACTAGGAGA
This sequence comes from Gossypium gossypioides, assembly GCA_013467495.1. Classification (NCBI taxonomy): domain Eukaryota; kingdom Viridiplantae; phylum Streptophyta; class Magnoliopsida; order Malvales; family Malvaceae; genus Gossypium; species Gossypium gossypioides. Next base: position 13,950 of record JABEZY010271508.1, read on the forward strand.
CTTCTACTGATACAAATGCACACTTATATCAATAGAAGTAAGTAAGAGACCACCCACAGTTATCCTTTAGACTTCTAGCGATACCTATTAAGTTGTACCGATACTTGGGGATTGTTTTACCAATACAAGTCAATGAGCAATTATAGTTTCCCCTGCACCTTCTACCAATACAACTATTGACACGAGTCAAACCTTGAAACCCTATGACTTTTACAAATAAAAGCACACTTTTACCAGTAGATCAGGCTCTAAAGGTCACTTTTTCAAAGAGTTCTACCGACATAAGTCCATTTGTATCAATACAAGTTGTCTGCTGTTTGCAATTAGTGCTCGAATTTATTGCTGCAACAACTCTAATTTACTTTCAACGTCTCCGAATGTCCCCAAAGTTGTTAGAGGACATAAATACAAGTCAATAGCTTCATATTGAATAAAAGAAACAATTTGTTAAATCAATTGTAAAAAAGTCCAATCCTTTCATAGATATTCTTTATATTATTCATACATACACGTGGGTTACAACCTCTTTCATTCTTTCAAGTGTTTTATTGTCATTTAGTGAGCTTGATTATTGTTATATCTTCCTTTGAGAGGTATCATTAATCCTTATTCTTGTTTATCGTCTTTGTAAGGATCTACTTAAGCTTTTTGGGTAGGAAACCTTAAGGGAAATGACTCTATCTTACCTACTGAAAAGATAGTGTTTGTAAAGGCTAAACCTAATCATTGAAAAGTTCAAATCTAATGAATTTGAGAAATCCTTAGTTGTTGTAAGCAAAGGTAGTGGAGATAGGCAATTGAAGCCGAACCACTATAAATTCTTGAGCCTTCATTATTTTTCATATTTCTTAAACACCCCATCTTGATGATTATTGAGTTTAACAATTGGTATCAAAGCTAGATCTCTAGAGACAATATTACTACCAAGAGAAAAGGTCCACACGAAGTTCAAGATGGAAACAAGAAACCAAGAAGTTTGTCTCATGACGTTGGAGAAAAATTCTACCATGTTGGGAGAAAGTCATTCCATTATGAGCCCTCCTCTATTCAATGGCATTAGCTACTCTTATTGGAGGACAAGAATGAAGTTATTCATCTAAGAAAATGACTACGAAGTATGTAGAGTGATTAGAAATGGGCCACCCATTCCAAATAAAAGAGTTGGTGTTGTCATTATCACCATGGAGGAAGATGAATGAAATGAAGTTGATACGAAGATGGTGCAACTAAATGTCAAAGAAATGCACACTCTATTTTCAATACAAGAAAATGTCTTAATAGTGACAAAAAAAAATTTATTACAATTTTCCGTCACTAATATAGCTTAGCAGTGTTTGACTAGTGACGAATTAGTAATAGAAATAACATGTACAAGTTAACCATTCACGTGACAGAATTTAGTAACGCACTTGTAACAAAAATGTGACAAAAATCATATTCTATCACAATTACCGTCATAGTGTTTTGATATTATTTCTCAATAATCCTTTGTGACAGATATTTCTGTCACAAATATTGAAATTATAAATAATGATAGATTTTGTGACGGACTTGTGATTGATTTAATTAATCAAATTAATTTTTAAATAACTAATTTATTTTTTTTAATAGACTTACATATCTAATTTATTAATTTTAAAATAGATTTATTTTTTAAAATTAATTTTAAAATAATTTTTTTGTCGATTGGGTCTTAAATCGATTGACATCGGCATTGTTGTTAGTGTAGGAGGACGTGAATTTGAGTGCGCTAAACTGCATTAT
>JABEZY010271597.1:0-14047 GCA_013467495.1 Gossypium gossypioides
ATAATTTTATTTATTTTCATTTTCTTACCTAAAAAGTTTACGTAAAATTTTCAAATTTTATCTAATCCTTTCAAATTTTACTTAGATTTTAAATTTTATTTATTTAAAATTATTAAAATAATAATTACCCATGTGTAAGTAAGTTGTCCACACCAGCTTTAGGTATTAGACATTATAATATATATATGATTAACAATTAAATTTCATCAAATCGACTCTAAAACTTGAATCAAATTATATACATCGGAATTTAACAAATTAAATGTAAAATTAAACAAATTCACAATTAATATTAATTTTATTCTATTAACAAAAACATGAAAAATTCAAGCCTAATAATATTAGCAATTAACTTTCATCAAATGAACCCTAAAACTCAAATTAGACACTAAAAAGTTAATATCGTTACCTTTAGGTACTAAACTATATAACTTTCATCAAATATAGGTACCACATTAATAAAAAGTGTCAAACTTAGGTACCAAATGATATGTTAAGTCAAAAAGTACTAAAAAAGCTAACTACCAATTTGTCGTAGTCAAAAAGAAAAAAATACAACCATAACTCAAAATGTAGGATTTTGAAGTTAAGGTTAGCATTTCACTAAAACTTCAAAGGCTGGGTAGTAAAAAGAAGTAAAAATAGGAAACATGTAGTATATTAGTGAAAATCATGGTACTGTTATCGAGTTGATTTATAACACCAATTCAATCAACAACATTATGAATATATAAAAACAATGTGGATCAAACAATTTGTGTAATAACATTAAAATAATAAATGTCATAATAAAACATTGGTTGAAGTTGTAACATCCTAAGAATTGGGGTTAGAAGTATTGAAGTTTGTTGGTTAGACAAAGGTTTGGTTGGACCTTTAAGTTAGTTTTCACGTTTTAAAAATAGAATGAGCTTGCTGCTTTGGTGGTAAGGAGTTTGTTAGTTTACCCTTAAATCTTGTGTTTGGGTTCTCATGTGAGACTTGGGAAATTTCTTTTTGTTTCAATTTTGGAAAACCTGATAGGACCTCCAACACACCAACTCCCTTTCCACTCAAACCAGCAGACTCATTCTGATATGGATTAACAGACAATTATACATAAATCCCACTCAATAAAGCTAAAGCTTGGATCTAAAATAGCAAAATTATCAAATGTGGGACTTGAACCCAAGACCTCAAACACATACCCAGAACACTTAACCATTGAAGTAGATACACATTTGTGTCAAATATTTACAGAAACAGAAATAAATCATTCAGGGCGTTACACCTTCCCACACGACCTAACCACACGATCATATGGTTCTATTTTCACAGTTTTTCCACATTTTTGCAAAGTATCTTGTTTTAGTCCTTGAGTGATCCCTAACTCGTTTAAGCCTCTGTATGAGTGTTTGGGACACTATTTTTTGTTTGTGGAAGGTTTGTGTAGGGGCGTTTTATCACTTGAATGTGTTATGTATATGTATCATTACGATTTAACTGTGACATTCCTACAGATTGTTAATGTGATTTTGCTACGAAAATGTTTGATTTATGAGATGGTCTGAATGTGAATCAGTAATTGCGTATGTTATTAATTTTGCTAAATTTTTATGATTATGTGTATCTTGTGAAGTACTGAAAACTGAATACGAGCATGTCTGAATCTGATTCTGCAAAACTGAACTAACTACAAATGTGATTATTGAATATGGAAACTGAATATGGTTGTATTCGATTTTGTATATCCGTATTGATTCTGATATCTGCATTTGCATATGTGGTTGGGATCTAGATATGAGTGAAGGAAGTTTGATTTGGAAGTTTAACTGCATTATTATAATTAGTGGTAAAACCGCAATAGTGATTAGCAGCTTAACTACTTCACATTTAAGTGGCTTATGACCACCTCAATGTGTGATTTGGTTGGATGGGTCCACCATAACCCAAAAACTGGTGTGTAGATGATAATACTCTAAAATGACATACTTTTATGTGTTAATTACATATATATTTTGAGTACGATCCTACTAATTTGGGATGTTTATGGTTTTTTTTATCTTGTAGGGACTAAATTGAAGGCAAAAGGAAATTTGTGGTCAAAATTGTGAATTTAAAGACAAAACTAATCAGCATGAGAAATAGGAAAGAAGTGGTGCCGAAAATACAATGTGTGGAAGACTTGGGGCAAATTTTCAAAGAAGAGATTTATGGACATAAAACTTTGTTTAAATTTGAATTTTATTTTTAGGATTATTGTTAGGATTATTATATTGTTTAGATTTAGTTTCGAATTATATCTCTTAAAACATTATTATCTAGAGTTTAAATAGGATCCAACTAAAGTTTTTCATGTATTATAAATAGGGGATGGAGTGATATGAATACTCACTCATCACTTCTGTAAAAATCTCCTTCCCCATAAGGCTCTTAGCCTTTTGTTTCTTTTCCTTTCCAATAAAATTTCTTTTCATTGAACTTGTGTTTTTTTTTCCCACAAAGCATGAGTAACTAAACTTGTCTACCCAAAGGTTATCAAGATTCCTAAAAAGGAATTCATGAGGCTTAGAACTTGCACTTAACCTTTCTCAACGAGTATTCATCATTTCTCCGTATTATAGGACTGACGCTTCCATCCATGTCTTTTCAAAAGTAATCTTTTCATCTTGTGCAAAGGCAGCTGTTTTGTATGTTTTGGGAAGGTTGCACAGTTAGTTCGCTAGCTTACTGCGTTAGAGGTTGTCGAGCCCAAGAGACGGAATGGTGTGGCATTCACCATTGAGAAATGATGATCTAGTGTAAGACAATCCCACAAAAGTGACGGTTGGCTAGAGTCAGGTTCCTCTAGATCTTAAGACTATAACCTAAGTGGAGCTAGTGGTCGTAGACGTCCTCTTCCACTATAACTGGCTTATTCGATCATGAGAAGGATCACCTAAAAGCCTATGATTGAACTAAATGAGGATCCAGATAATTAGAGGCTGGAATCCCTCAATCGAAAAACCCCTTCTTTTCAAATCTATTTCTTTTTACAATTGTAATTTCAATTTATTTAATTTCAACTCGTCCATATTTCTAATTCTGTTTATTTTATTTTCCTAGGTCAGACGTTTTTCTTCAGCACAACTGTGCCCAAGATTTCGAAAAGCAAGAAACTGTAGCGATATAGTCCCTAAGGATTTGACCCTACTCCCTTATATTATTTCTTTTCATTATTTAGGGATAGGATATATTTGGTGCTTTCAACGACACACTAGTAGAGGATGGAAGGGTTTTAGTAAAACCTTTTGGAGTGTTTGGGTACTGATATTTGTGTACTGATTCGCTTATTCGATGTGTATGGATATCATGAATTATTTGAGATTTCTATGTGTTAGTATGTTCGTTTAACACCACTTATTTACATTTGTTTTAGAATCACACTGAGCGTTTGTAGCTCACTCCCTTAGTTTTCTCTTTTCAGGTAAACCACGTGGTCAGGTCTCGGACTCATTGAATCGGAGAATCTCAGAGTGTGTTGTTCTGGTTTGATTTTAAATAAGTTTTCAAAAAAGCGAATTTGATCTGGTTCAATTGGTTTGTAAATAAATTTATAAAGTGTATTGCGGTATGGGATTTCCGATTTCAAATTAGCTTTAATGTTTCCATGCATAAACATTTGGCATAGAGTCTGTTGTTTACTTTGGAAATTGGACAGTTTTAAGTGTTTGGTTTGAAACTTCAATTCCACGTTTACTAAATCCCTTTTGGCTTCAAAGTTGGTACTTAATAATTTTATTTGGATTTCAGATAAATTAAGCGTCAATCGAGTTCATGTTGCAAAAAAATCTTAGTAAGGTTTTCTAAAAATTTCTTTAAAATACGAGTAAGAGAAGTTTTCGAGATATTTTAAGATATCTGAAAGATATTTTGTTTCGAGTCATCTCGGTGGCCAATGTGACCTCCAGAATCTGGTTGGAACTTCTAGGTAGGGTTTCAGGGTGTTACAGAAGTGGTAAAAATGATTTTATAGATGTTGGGTCATAGGTTCAATCTCAACATTTACAACTTTTTTTTATTTTTTTAAAATAATAAAAGGAAAAAGGTGTACTCGTAATAATACAACTTAAATAAAATATGTAAGGTTATTTTAATAATTTGATTGATTGAGTTGGTGTCGAGTTGACTCATAAAACCAATTCAGTCACTCACTTAAATAATAGTATAGAATGTAACAGCCCTAACTCGTCTCCGTCACCAGATTAAGGTTGCGGAGCATTACCAATCAATCGAAAAATATTTATCATCATAACATTTAAATAAATTAATCTCATTCAAAACATATCAAACATATGCATTTTTTCCCTAAATCGAGCCTCGAGGCTCTAAAAATAGCTTAGAAACAATCTGGGACTAATTTGAAACAAAATAGAAGTTTTAAGAAAAGTTGCAAAAATTGGAAAACATGGGTCACATGGCCCAAGCCGTGTAACATTCGAACAAAGGGACATACGGCCGTGTCCCAGTTCGTGTCCTCACCCGTGTAACTCACTGAGTAAGGTTACACGGCCGTGTAACTCTCTGAGTTGTCACATACGGCCGTGTGCCAGGCCGTGTGCTAGGCCGTGTAACTCATTGAGTTGAAACACTAAGAAATTTTCAAATGACAAACGGCCATGTCACCAGACCGTGTGTGTTACACAGCCATGTGACAGCCCGTGTCCTAGGCCGTGTGATCCCAAAAATTAACCTAAAATCAAGCCATTTACGTGCCAAATCATACTCAATTAACCAATTCATTTTAGCCCGCATTCAAGGGATTTAAACATCATTCAAACACATAAACATGTCATTTCAAACATCCTAATCCATCTAACCAATATGTCATTCAAATGCACCACAATTATATCAAAACATCATTTACCAAAACAATTCAACATTTCCATATTTTAAGTATAAAAACCTAGTCTCCTAACTACCAAATAGCATTATATATGACCATTTGCATATCACCACAACAAACCAATAAGGATTTTATACACAAGCAATTAAAAGTGACCAAAATAACATAATTTGGTGAGGTGTTAAGGTTCACCAAACAAAACATAAACTTCAAAGCATATACATACCAAATCACCATTAAAACATTCATAAGCTAACATTACAAAAGATCCTATACATGTCATTATTAACCTTGGCAAAAATACTCAAAAACTATTGAAATGGTTGTTGGATAGTGTGATAGTTCTCTGACAAGCTTCCAACCGATTGGAGCTTCTGAATATCTATAAAACAAAGGAAAGTAATTACATAAGCAACGAGTGCTTAGTAAGGTCGTATAAACTTAAACATAACTTACCACTTCATTAACACAATTCATAGATTAAGCATAAAATTATTACCAATGCCATAAGCTTAGTATAAGCCTATACAACATCATTAAACTCACAAATTAGTAAGCTCATTCATGATACAAATGAATTCAACCACAAGATAAACAGATTTCCATATATAAACACATCATTTAACTCATCAATGTTTTCATAAGATTATGATTTATTCCATTTGCATATTTACCATTTCATTTCCTTTTCTTACCCATTGAACCATCTAGAATTACATCGGCTACTCGAGAATGCTCACAAATAGTGTGCCTTTACATATAACCGTAACATTTCCTTTACAATAATGCTCACACGAGCTGTGAAGTGGGTATGCTCACACGAGCTGTGGGTCGAAACGTAAGCTATACGATGCTACTCACATGAGCTGTGGAGAAGCTGCAACAAATGTAGGACCTCAGCTATCGGTAGGACATTCAAGACCAGCACCCGAAATATGAAATCCGTACTGACATGGCATTCGTATCCTAAGAATTCCTAAGGTTCAAATAAGATTCGTTATCCTTCAATTATCCGTACATCGATACATTTACAATTTTAAGTTCATTTATATTACAAGACATAGGAAAAAATAAATTTAACTATCATTAATATGATTATAGTTCATATGAACTGACCTCGATAACTAGGGTCGTAGTAGTAGAGTCGGATTAATCCAAAGCTTTAGCTTTTCCTCGATTCCAATCCGATTGTGGTTTATCTTGATCTAAATAGATAATTTCAATCAATTAAGTACTTCTAGTATTCAATTTAATCCATAGTTCATATTTATGCAAAATTATGAAATTACCCAAAACATTTTAAGTTTTCATAATTTAGTCCTTAAACTCATAACGTGAATATTACTCATTTCAACCTAAATCCAATTTAACCAATGTTACAAAGGACCTTGAAACAACTTATTATTACCAACATTTGACAAGAAAACTCATAGATTTACACTTTTAACAATTTAATCCCTAATTGTCATTTTCACCAAAAATCACTTAACAAAACATGCTTATTTTAAAACCAAGATTAATAATATATCAAATAACTTCAAAAACATTCAAAAACATCCATGGCAAGTCCCTCAACCTTTAATATTTTTGCAAATTAACCCCCGGGCTAGCTAGATTAAGCTAAAATGAACTCAAAAACATAAAAATCATTAAAAACAGGATCGAAATCACATACCATGCAAGCACCTAGGCTAGCCGAACCTTCAAACCCTAAAATGTCTATTTCTTTCTTCAATTTTTGGTGGAGATTAAGTGAGAAAGATGAAACAAATTTGTTTTATTTAGTTTAGGTTTTAATTATTTAATTACAAATTTAACCTTTAAAAACTATCAAAATTTCATTAAAATCTATCCATTTACATCCACTAACATATAACATGGTATAATTACCATATAAGTCCATTATATTTCCTTTCCATAGCCATTTAGCCCTTTTAACAAATAGAATTCAACTTTTGCACCTTTTATGATTTAGTCCTTTTTACCTAATAAACCATTTCAACCTCAAAATTTCTTAACGAAACTTTAATACGATCGTAATATAATCCTATAGACATTAAATAAATATTAAAATAATCATTCACTCGTTGAAATTATGGTCCCGAAACTACTATTTTTGACACCACTGGAAACGGGTTGTTACAAGTAATGTTTAAAATAATTTAAGCCGAGTCAGAATATTTTCCTCCAATTTTTATTTAAATCTCCTTTCTAACTTCTTTTTATTTATATTTTAAACTTTTTTTCTTATTTTTTTAACCTCAAATTATGTAACATTTAGAAACACCTTGGTCTGATGTGTTCAAGTTTGTTATAGTAATGACAAATAATTCTAAAGCAAACAAGTACCTTCTTCTTGATTGTCACCTTCTTGTTAGTCTTGACCACAACTGCCTTGGTTGAGCATACACCAACTTGATTTTGACTAACTATTTTCACAAACACAGTTGGACTCTCCATGACACATTTACCTTTGTTGACAATACCTAGTCACCTAGTCCACCACTTCTAGGTTCTCTGTTGTTAAAGGATAGAATTTCGTCTAACTTACTACTCCCAACATTGAACTTCTCCAAAACTAATTTAGTTTCAGCCAACTCCTTGTTATTGATAAGATTTTCAAGCTCCTCGATCAACAAAGACTCCATAGCTTCAATTTGCTTGATTGCCATCCTGTTTTTGTCCTTTAGTTAAGCATTCTCTTGGAGCAACTAAGTGTTCGACTTACATACTTGTTCCAATTTACTCAACATAATCATGCAAGTGTTTAGGATCTCTCTATCTGAACCTTCATTAGAGTCATTATCTGTGTCACCCTTAGAACCAAACAACACACTTGAAGTAAAAGCAATGAAATTGTTCACTTGATCCTTATCAAAATTTGAATTGCTAGAAATGCCTTCATCACTCCCTGATGCACATAGCACCCTTTTTTTCTTCTTAAGAGTGTTAGCATACTCTACTTGGATATGTCTATAGCCAAGACATTTATGACATTGGATGCCTTTCTTCTTGTCTTTCTCATTCTACTCCTTGACAAAAACACATTTGCTCTTGTTCTTAGGGGTGTTCTTTGATGTCTCAAACTTCTTGAACCTCCTAACTTTTTTCTTAAAAGCTTTGTTGAAGTTCTGAGGAGATATAGTAATTTGCTCTTGCAACTCTTCTATGGCAGAGACATTTGGAGTTGACACTTCATCAACAACTTGGATCGCAATGCTCCTTTCTCCCTTAAACTTAACCTTCTTGGAGTCATCCATGTTTTGCTCAAAATTTTGAAGGGATCCTAGTAACTCATCAATTTCTAAGCTCTCTAGATCTTTAACCTCCACAATGGCAGTCACTTTGATAGAAAATCTTTCAAGCAATGATCTTAAGACCTTCCTTACCAATTTAGAGTTAGAACACTCCTCACCAATAGCAAATGTCTAACTGGATAGGTCACATAACTTGGCATAAAACTCATTAATTGTCTTAAAATCTTACCTTCTCAAGGTCTCAAATTTTGTGGTCAACATCTGCATTTTGGATTGCTTAACAATATTAGTTCCCTCATGAGAAGTTTGGAGGATTTCCCAAGCTTCTTTTTCCATAATGCACTTTGAAATCCATTTGAACTCTTCCATGTCAATGCCACAAAATATGGCATACAAGGCCCTAGAGTTAGCATTTGCAACTCTTTCTTATTCAATAGTCCATTGAACCTTAGGTTTAAGATCTTTTCCAGCATCAGTATTAATTGTAGGAGCCTGCCAGCCAATGAGAACAAATCTTCATGCCTTTTCATCAACAAACTTAATGTAAGCTTCCATTCTTACCTTCTAGTAGGTATAATTGTCATTCTCAAGTATATGGGGACGAGTAATCGATAAACCTTCTATTATTAGCAAAAAGCAACACCAAGATTCACCATTAAATACATCAAGTGTCTGCTCCAATACCAATTCTTGCTACCTTACATTGCTTATTTGCTTAACACAACAAGTGCAATGGAAGTGTTAAACTGCGGTGATCTCTACAACATGACATTGCGAAACTATGCAAACAAAATAATAAATAACACCAATGATTTTTTATGCAATTCAGTTTTCTTATGTCTACAATGTTGGAAAAAATCGGTTTGAAATCAATTTTCTTGCATGGTGAAAAATTAAAATTTTGAAAATCGAGTCAGTTTGTGATATTTATAGCAATAAACCCTAAATCGAATACACACATGTGTTTTTAGATAAACAGATTCTTGTCATTCTCGGCTTTAAACCAAATGACCTTCTCTGCTATTCTTGTACTACAAACTGCTTCGAGTGTGGGCTCGAACAAATTGAATCAAAACACAGAACTAGAAATAGTTTTCTTTGTTTAAGTGTGAAAACAAAAATTCTCTTCTCAAATAGAAACCGACTGATGTTACTTCAAAAAATATATTTAATAGTTGAGAATAAATTTTCTCTACTTTTGGGCAGAATAACAATATCTTAGAGTTGTGTAAATAGCCATATCGATGCCATCTATTTATAGGAAAAGGAGGTAGAACCCTTTTGAATTATTGAAATTTATTTTAATTAGAAAAACGAACTCCTAATCTATCTAGGAGTATAGGTGGCAACAACCCTACTTAATAATACTAGGGTTTGTCGTCCCCTTCATTAACATGAGGGGCTTTTCGGCCTCTCTCATATTTGGTCCGATTACAAGTACTTCTTGGGCTTTTAACCCAATACTTTATAATTTGATCCAACCCGATATTTATATTTCTATTTCCCAAAATAAACATCTTAATATTTTTCCAATTAAATAATCATCTCAACCCAATTCTAATTCCATTGAAATCATAATGGTTTTACCGTAAAAGAATCTATGAGAAAATATATTTAATATTTCTACACTCAACAGTTCACTATGACCAAATGATTTATTTCCATTTTCGAACTTCATTTAATTCGAAAAACATAAATTTATTTCTAGGTCATTTTTATTTTTCATTTTGGAGAAAACCATATTCATTTTCAAATGATTTCATTTCTCCATTTTCATTTTGGAGAAAACCATAATCATTACAAATGTTTTCCATTTCTCCATTTTCATCCTTTCTATTCATTTATGTCTATTTTTTGGTGTCAATGAGCTAGCGAACGGACTGATTGGACATATGCAATTGAAGCTCAAGTGATTTATAATTAGGTTCCAACTTTTTGCCTATTAATTATAAACTCATTTAGTCACAAAGTCATTCCACTATAGTATTGTGACTAGGCTCTCCCCAATGACATACCATTACGAAAGTAACTCGATCAGTGTTCGTCTAATGACCATAAGTGTGTTACCCTCATAGGATATACTTAATCTCTTTGGGACAACATCCGTTCTCCCAATATGATCATGTTTTATCTTATGTAATCATTACATCTTTCTTCATGAAAAGTCAATTACTATTAAATAATAATCAAGTCATTCATCACAAAGACGAACGACCCATGGTCACATTTACTTTTCATCAACCATGTAATGCTAATGAGAGGATTTCATTTACTAATGTCTCGAGCTATGAATTCCACTATTGTGAATGGCGTTACATACTGTAGAAGTTGTATACCCAAGGCACCAGTTTCCAGTTTTTTATCTATTTAAGCTCAGGCTTTTCTTACATCAAAGTATACAACTCATGCATACATAGTCCATCATCCACTCAGGAATTTAGGTATGTCACACTATGAACATCACAAGTAAATAAATCCATAAACGGATTTAGGATCTATTTTTCTTGGATCTTGTCCGATGTACTATCAATCTAGCCAGCCACATCTAACTCTATCTTTTGGGAGTCATCCACTCCGATGCCCAATACAAAGCATGTCCCCAATTGGATTTGATAGATAGCATATTTATTTTTCAATTGGTTTGCTCATTTCCGATTAGACTAATGATATGTTTAGGTTTGTCTACTAATATAAGTTGTATTTTGGTATTATAATTTGACCACGTAATATTGCTTAGTAATAGTTTAAACATTAGACAATCATTGAGCAGCATTTGCATCTATTTTACTTTGCGTGTAAAAATCACATAAGGACAATTATACAAAATATATTAATATAATCAATAATTTTTTTATTAACCAATCTATTCGAAAAAATTACAAGTTCACAAACGAATATACTACACTTGGGACACTAGATCCTACATATAAAGCCTAGCTCAGTGAGTAATTCTATTATCTTTTATCACGAATACAACAAGTGGTTCACACAAATCACTCTCCAAGTATAGAGATCTCACATTTTTACCTAAAGACTAAAACACTCACTTTAAAATCCTTCCCTTGAGAACTTGTGCAGTAAACACTTAACAATGTTTACAATAACAGTTTGCGCTCTCTTACAAAGCAATTCCTCAATGAACAAGCTTTAAGCATATATTAATGTTGGCTTGCTAACATAGAGTCTAAGTCAATACAAAGTAACTCTTAAAAATAGCTATTAAAATCTCAATAATCATAATCAATCGAAGATCTGATTTTTAAAACAACTACATAGTCTTCATCGATTCTCCATGTTCTAAAGATTGATTTCATTCACTCGAATTATAACACCCTGAATAATTTAAGCCTGTTTTTGTGAAATCTAACATAAATGTGTATTTGCTTCAGTGGCTAAGTGTTCTGGGTGTGTGTATGGGGTATTGGGTTCAAGTCTCACATTTGGAAAATTTTGGTTATTTTTTATCCTAGCTTTGTCCTTGGCGGGTTGGGTTATATTTTATCTTTAGTAAACTCATATTAGAATGAAGATGCTGGTTCGAGTGGTAAGGAGTTAGCATGCTAGAGGTTCTATGTTCGATTCCCTGTGGGAGCGTGGACGATATTTTTATTTCAGTTGGCTGAGAGAGTTTGGATGGGATTGAAAGTCTGAGTGAGTCGGTAGTTGAGATTGAGTTGTTAGTAGAGATTTGGGGATTTATCTGATTTTGTTTTATTTTTGGTTTTTTTCAAAAAATAATGTTCTCTCTCTTTCCAATTCTCTCTAACCTTTTTTTTCTCTGTGTCCCTTCCCTATCAAAAGTTTCTTCGTTCTTTTGCCTAATTCTGTCAAATCTTTGTTCCAAATCACTGTGATACGAACCCTTGGTCTCTCCGTGTGTTTAGGTAAGCAAAGGGGGTGAGTTCTTGCTCGTTTCAATGGCAACGATTTGTGAAAATCCTTGTTAATGTTACTTGTCATAGTTTGATTTTTGGGTTTTGGCAGCAGTGAATCATGAAGAACGGGACTCTCCTCTTGTGAAATCGTAGTCGGAATCGTTCATGGTTGTGGGCAAGTGATGAACACTTGAATTGAACCATTGTCAGTTTCGTTGGTTCTGCTTAATGAAGAATTAAAACTGATTTTGGGAATTTGTTATGTCGATTTTAGGTTCTAGTTGCCTCGGGAGTGTTTTCGCATCAAAATTGAACCAGGTGTGTACCCCTAACATAAGAAAATGAGATTCTGCGAAAGGCAAAATTGAGGTCTGTCGATGCCACACGGTGTGTGACCTACCATGTGGTTGACCGTGTACGAGACACGGCCGTGTGACTGACGAAGATGTGGTCGTGTGCAAGAAATGGTTGTGTAACGACGTGAGTGTGGCCGTGTGGGCAGCACGGGCTAGGCTAGATTGGGTGTGTGGATTTTGGGCCAGGCCGTGTGGGCCAACAGGTAAGGCCGATCTGGGCGTGTGGGCCACACGAACATGTAGGCCCATAATTATAAAAATTTCCCTAAGGTCGCACAAGTTGTTCCGATCGACTGTGGGCTTACCGTAGGGTCGGTAAGGGCTAATCAAACCCTTTTACATGTGATTTGATATTCTGATAGTCTGATCTGAGTAGAAAACTTATATGTATATCTGATTGTACTGTTTGAGTATATATGTTATCTGTATACGAACATGTTAAGCATGTTAATTTTATTAATTTTGTATTCTGTATCTGTGTTTGGGGTGGGATTTGTATATGTGGAGGAAGTGATCTGTACGACGACTTTTCGCCCATATTTTGGCAGCTTGACTGCATATTATCTGTTATGTGTCACATCGACACTATATGGTGTGTAGGGATAGGTGGGTGTTTTTAACCCCACATGGTGTGATGGGATGGTCAGAGATGGTGTATAGAGGATGGGAGTAGGATTCTGTATATCTGTTATGTTTATCTGATTCTGATATCTGTATCTATTATGGACTTTGGTCTGAATCTGTATCTGACTGTATATGAAATATTGTGTATGTTGCATCACTACTTCTGTTGGGTTACACACTGAGTTTTTATAAACTCACATTTGTTTGTCTGTTCTGTTCAGGTAATCCATAGACATATGCGGGTCGGTGCGACGGAGGCTCAATGGTGACCACTTGATGGAAAACTGTTTACTATTATTATTTAATGGTTTTACTAAAATTTTTTGCTTTAATGAGAGTTTTGTAATTTTTGGACTCTCTGGACTTTTTGGGACAATTTGGTTTAAATTTTTGGTTTGGCTGCGAAATAATTTGGTTAACCTTAAAGGATAAAATGTAAAGGTTTCAGTAATAAATAAATAAATGAATACGTTTTATCGAAGTGTCATCTGATTTAAAACCCTTATTCGTAACGCTCCTGGATTCGGCCATAATGTCTAGGCCAGGTTTGAGGCGTTACACGAATCCAATCCAATCTTCAGATTATCAAAGATTGACTTTCATAGATAAACTAAAGTATCTTCAATAAAACAACACATAACTAGGTCCAAATATTTTTTTTCATTTAATTGGCAAACCAAATAAGGCAAGTATTAAAACTATTTTAGTGGCAGTTTGCAGTTGGCACTAGGGGTGAGCAAAACTCGATTCGATTAAAAAATTAAAAAAAATTAAATTTCGGGTTAATCGAATCCAGTTATTTGAATTATCCGAGTCAACTTGATTCGAGTTTTGAGTTTAAGTCGAGTTGAATTTCATAATTCAAATAACTTGAAGAATTCGAATAACAAATTGGTGTAAATTCCCTTTTGGTCCCTGTCAACTTTGAAAATAAGCAAATTGGTCTCTCTCAACAATAATTATAAAAAAAAAATTCAAAATAATTTTCAAAAATTCAAAATAGTTTTTAAATTTCAAAATATTTATAAAAATTTCAAAATTTATATTTTTTAAAAATTTAAAAAATTTTAA
>JABEZY010271609.1:0-12885 GCA_013467495.1 Gossypium gossypioides
AATTGAATAGCTCACTAACTTTTAGAATCAATATCAAATTTGAAGAATAAAACTCTATCAAACTTAGCCTTATTTTAAGTTTTTCTAAGTGAAGTTCAAACATTTAACTCTATTGATCAACTTGGTTAGAATATACCACTAACAGTAAAATGACAAATGCTTCAACTTTTTGAAAAATTACAGCAACTCAATGACAACATATCAACAAAAGAACTTACATTCACAATGTGGTCACAGTGTGCTTCTCTTCCTTGTCCTTTTGGAATAACCTATATAAACATAGTTAAAGAAATAAGTAGATCAGACGGCCTAGTTATTAACTGTCCAGTATCTCTCCCCCCATTATTTTTCTAATATATGCATAAATACATACACATATTTATAAATAAGGCAACAAAGCAACAAAAAACTTTCATGAACTACTTACAATAGAATAAAGGGAATATGAATTCATACCTTTATAAGACTTGTTTACACAAGGTTCCACTGCCCCCCTTTATAGGAATTTTTCCATACAGTCGAAATCTACAACAAATTCAATAAATAAGGCAGATATAATCACAAATCAGCATCTGATGTAAATCTCAAAAATCAATTTAAAATGCAGCAAGTCTTAACATGCAGATATTTCAGGAAAATAATAACAATACACGTTGAATGGATAAAAACTTTCACATGATATAATTAGAGAGTATCATTGTATTACAATTCATATTACTCTTAAGAACACCAATGAGAGAAGCTGGAAACAAAAAGTGAAATTTTAGATACAATATAAGGCATCTGATCATCTAATCGAATTATAAGATGATATCATGGCAACTGTTTCAATGTTTTTCAGACCCATATTAGATCCAAAAGATTGTTACTACTGGAAATGGGCATGCACAACAAGACACAAGGGTCTACTGCCTAAGAAAACAATGGTGAAAAATAAAAAAAAGAGAAAGAACAATGATACAAAATTGTTTCTTTGATTAAAACATTCTGTTTTGTTGAATTTGGCATTAAAAATATATATATCCAACCTCCTACAGTTTCAATAAGTTTTAGAATGATAGAAAATAACACAACAAAAAACCAACGGAAAAAATAAAAACTAGCTACATTGTCCTAGTTCCCAAAATTCAATCAAGATCAAACCTAGAAGGAAAAATAGATTAGACAACAAAAAAACTCAGATTTTGAAACGATCAACAAACAAAACCAACCCAGAATAGAAAACCATATAAAAAGCCGAACCGCAAGCGTAAAATCCAAAAATTCACTAAATAGATTAAAATGAGCAAATCAAATACCAGTGACTCACCGTGTCAGCAGAGGAATTACCAAATTAATTGTACAAATCGGGAGAAATTTTTGGAGAAAGCGAAGAGAATGGCAGGTCAATTTACTGCTTTCTGTTCTTTCTTTTTTTTTTGTCTCGCCTCTCTCTCTCTCTCTCTCTTTTTCGCGTTGTTGTTCCTGGTGAAGAGAAAAGGGTTAGGATTTGAAAGATGATAAAATAAATTAACAAACAAACAAAATGGTTTGGGGAAAAAAACTAACAGATTTGGGGAAATTGCAGCAGACGACAGCGATGCAACGTTGGGGGGAAAACTAATCGATTTAGGGAAAATGAATTGAGGGAATAAATGTTGGGGGGTCAGCTACCAAAACGGTGTCGTTTCAGTAAAAATATTCGCGGCGTTTATGGGAAAAACGCCTCTATTGCTCTAACTTTAGCAGCGTTTATGGGAAAAACGCCGCTATTGTTTTAACCTTTGGCGGCGTTTATGCAAAAATGCTGCTATTGCTTTACCTTTAGCGGCGTTTATGAGAAAAACGCTGCTATCGTTTTAACTTTTTACGGTGTTTATGCAAAAATGCCGTTGTTGCTTTACCTTTTGCGGCGTTTATGAGAAAAATTCCACTAACGCTACTAATGGTAGAACCTTTGCGGTGTTTTCGATCCAAACGCCACTAATTTGCTGTAGTGCGTGAAAATTCCAGTACCTAAATTTCCATTCCGAAAAGAATTAATAAGCAAGTCTCGTACTAAATCTGTCCACTAATATTAATGCAACCAATCCGTATTACGAACTAACAAAACAAACCCTTAATTTACACTTTCAATACTTACCTCTTGCAAAACAATAGCCAATAGAAGTTTAATTCACTGAAGGATCAAAAAATTAACGTTCCCCACCTAAATAACATTACAAAATAACCATTAACCACAATGTCACAATGATAGAAAGCACTCAAAGCAAACATAGGAAGAATTACCCAGGACGAACTTACAAATCTAACTCCAAAATACTTACTAGGCACAGTTGTCACAGATTAAATGGCAAAGAGGCAAAAAAATTGAGAATGATAGGAACATGAAGGAAGATCAAAGAAAGAAACCAAATGAAATAGGGAGGGCGACAGAAGAAGAAATCAACAGAAAAAAAAACAAAAGGAAAAAAACATGAAATTAATACAAAATAAGAAAAAAAAGTGAGGAGTTAAGGAAGAGTGGAGAGATGGTCGGTTCAGGGAGTAAATTTAGGAGAAAATCCCTCACCAGTATTTTTTTACAACTACCCCACTAACTCCTATCATTATCCACAACAGATTTTTTCAGAGTTTTAAAACAAAAACAATTTTCCATTTTGTACACGTAGAGATTTAAACACAAGATCAAAGGGTAAGCTAAAACCTTACGATTGAACCAACAAGCTCATTCTCGCCAAAACTTGCACGGGAATTAAATTTAAGCCAAATATGCAAAGATAGAGGTAAGAAAAAAATAACAAAAATTCCAAAGAAAGAGATTTGAACACAGGACCTCACGCACACATCCAGAGCACCTATCCACTGAAATAGATCAATTTACTAGACAACATTTCCAAAATCCTAACTTAAAATCAAGATGTAACCACTTTTGGTTTTACTAACCAAGTTTTTGGGATGTGACAACTCTCCCCTCTTTAAAAGAAGTTCGTCCTTGAAATTCCTACTGTCACGCTACCGTCACGCTACCGCTGCGCAACTTTGATTTCGATGCAATCCAAACAATATTCCACTCCCTCTCCAGACAACATTTCTAATGAACTTTCTATTCACTAACTTGGATTATCTCAAGAAACTCTATAGAAAAATCACTAACTATTCCACTATCCCAAAAATCTCAGAAACTCCAATGATAATCAAGCACTTAAGTACAACCAAACACTTAATCAATACAAGGTAAAATTGACATAGATTGCAAATGTACATGTATTGCTGCTAGATGCATCTTGATCCTCTTAACACCTAGTTGCCCAAACCAGCTTCCGATTCCCTCTCTAAGCTGAAGCTTGCATTCGACTTAGATTGCAAATGTCATGAACAATCTCTAACATGATGCTCAATGGATCTACATATAAAACATGCTCTCGTTTCCTCCAACATTCGCCCGGATGGCACCTATCACATTTAGCACAAATCAGAACCTGACCTACGCTCACAATTTCCTCAACCTGTTGAGGCCTAACTATTCTGACCCATTTCGTAGGTCATGGATTCAAATCAATAGGACCAGAACTCCTCTTATTCCGTACGTTATTCTTTTCCTTTTCCTCGTTTTCTAAGTGATTAATCTCTTCTGCTAACTTAGTCTTATTCAACCGAAGTCGCTCGATTACTGACCTTCGACTCACAGATACAAATTATACCTTAGCGGCCCTTTGCAGATCTCTAAACATATCCTAGGGCACAACATAGTCTCTAGCTTTCTGATTATCACCCTAAAAAATGGGCATCTCAACAATATCGCTAATTTCCAAATTGGGCACGCTACCTGAAGAAGAGGACTCGGTGTGACCATTCAAAAACGTCCTCCACGTCCTTGTGCACCACGATCACATATATTGCAGAAACTGATCTTACTTTTTTATAGTTCAGAAGTCGTAAAGTTTAGCTTAGATTTATGCTTAAACCCTAAGTCTAAAGTTTGGCTAATATATTTATCTTAAGGTAGAGATGTCTTATTTTACAGTTTCTAAATCTAATAGTTTTATTAAAGTACTAAAGTAATAGTAACTAAAGTACAGTTAACTAAAGTATACATACTTGGCTCGACGTCAGAGACTTGAATTCACATTTGATAACAGACATCAAAATGTTATCAAAATTCAAAATTCTGAATTAAAACAATTTCATAAAGAAAATTTTGGAACCCAAAAATCACAGCTCAAGTTTTGCAACCTGGCTTTGATACAACTAAATGTAACACCCCATACCCAGCCTAGTCGTTATGGCCGAATTTGGAGAAATTACATTAGTTTGATTTAAACCCCAGAGATTTAAATCCAGTTTTAGAACTCGTTTGTTCTAAAAATATTATTTTTTGCAAAACACTTGCAAGTTTTTTTATGAAATCTTACATAGAATTTATTTATTTTTCAGAAAAACACTTAATTTGATACTTAGACTTGTAGCGAAAATTCCAGAGTAGAAAAAATTGAAAATCTTGAATTAGATTTGAGAAAAAATATGTTTATTGTTTGTGTATATTCTGAAACTTTCGTTGTTAACTTACGTATAACTTATTTCAATATTTGCAATGGAAAAACCCATATTTGTTTAATTTTAAAAACAAAACCTTCCTTTAACTTAATAGAAAACATGCAGAAAACTTAAAACAAATAACAAAACCCATAACCAAAATAAAATCCAAAAACTTAGCCCCAAATAAAAAAGTCCCGAAAACTTAATTAAAAATAATCTAACCATCTTAAGCGAGAAATCAATCAAAGTTCTTGTATCCCCTTTGATCATAAATTTGTTGATTTCCTGAGAGCAAAACAAACAAAGAGTGAGCTTACGAGCTTAGTGTGTAACACATCCCAAGCAACAAATCAGATATATATAAATAAAAATATACTTTTTCAGATACAGATTCAAACATATTCTCATATACAGAATCAAATGTATTTTCATAGTCAGATACAGATGCATATTTAGATTCAGATATAAATGCAGACACAGATCCTACCCCCATCCATTACACAGCAACTTCGTCCAACCAATCACACCAATTAGGACTACAAGAGTCTATCCATCCAATCAGATCGGGTTGTGGTGGTATGCCACTCATAAAGGTCAGCTAAGCTACCAGACAGATATTACGATTTTACCACCAAAATTGTAGTAATACTGCTAGAATACACTTCCTCCATCACAAATCAAACTCACCCCGATGCACATGCAAAAATAAACTAACACATGTATCCCATAAACAGATGTCATGCATGCTTTTCATACGTAATCATGCTTTTGGGGTTCTTAGAACACAGAACGCACAAGTATTTTTCACATACCTTACCTATTTCATATACAGATACATATCAAAAGATGTCACATTTCAAGTCTTATTTAAGCCAAACGGACCTTACGGTAGGTCTAATTATGAATTTCAGAGTCAAACGAGCATAAATGGATTTTTTAGAAAATGGGCCCACATGCCCGTATGACCCACACAACCCAACTAACTAGCCCGTGTGGTCCACATGGTCATGTGACCCACACGAGTTGCCATACAGCCTTGTGACCCACACAGCCTGCCACATGGCCATATGACCCACACTATCTGCCACACGGCCACAAGGCCACAAGGCTGTGTGACCCACACGGTCTGCCACATGGCTTGGTACATGATCGAGTGATATCGACAAAATGCTTTTCGGCTTTACATTATTTCCTGTTTTTCAGTTTTTTGTTACACACCTAGTCATTTCTCAATGTGAATGCAATCGTGAAATTTCCAATATCTAAGAATTAATAACCAAGTCTCGCACTAAATTCGTCCACTAATTGAAACACAATCAATCCATTACTACAAACTAACGAAACCAGCCTTTAATTAACACTTTCATCCCTTACCTTTTGCTAAACAACAGCCAATAGAAATTTAAATCACTGGAGGATCCAATAATTCATGTTCCTCACCTAACCAACATTACAAAATAACCATTAACCTCTGCTTCACAATGATAGAAAGCACTCAAAGCAAACATACGAAGAGTTACCCATGGTGAACTTACAAATCTAACTCCGAAATACTTACCACGCATAGCTGTCACAGATTAATTGGTAAAGAGGCAAAAAAATCGAGAACTATAGGAACAATAAGGAACATTAAAGAAAGAAACCAAATGAAATAGGGAGGGCTATAGAAGAAGAAATAAACAGAAAAAAAAGAAGGAAAAAAACATGAAATTGATACAAAAAAATGTAAGGAGTGAAAGGAGAGTGGAGAGATGGACGATTGAGGGAGAAAATTTAGGAGAAAATCCCTCACCACTATTATTTTACAATTACCGCACTAACTCCTATCAATTTCCACATCAGATTTTTCCCGGAGTTTTAAAATAAAAATAATTTTCCACTCTACATATGCAGGGATTCAAACATAGGACCAAAGGGTAAACTGAAACCTTACCACTGAACCAACAAACTCATTCTTGCCAAAACTTGCGTGGGAATTAAATTTAAGCTAAATATGCAAAGATGGAGATATGGATAAAAATAACAAAAATTCCAAAGAGAGAGACTTGAACACAAGACCTCAAGCACATATCCAGAGCACTTATCCTTTGAAAGAAATCAATTTACTTGACAATATTTTCACAACCCTAACTCAAAATCAAGATGTAACCACTCTTGGTTTCACTAACCTAGTTTCTTCTAACTTGATTTTTGGGATGTGACAATTTTATTCAATTCAGTCTGATTCCCAATATTTAGTACCCATAATCACAATTTGATTCATATGATAATTATAAACTTATCTTTATCCATAACCATACAAACAAATAGATTTGTAAATGAAATAGTAATCTTTCAAATTTGAGTTTCATTTTCCAATCTGATTTCAATCTCATCCTCCATAAACCTTCTACTATCTACTTTTATCAAAATCTCAAAACGAGTTTACAAATAAATCTCTTTAGTCCTTATATGGAACAACTAACAATTTTCACCTTACAAATCAGTCCTTTTTCATATTTAAACTTAAAATCTAACTATTTAACACCAAAAGTTTCAAGGAATCAGTAATGGTAATTTTCTAAAACTTTAATAGTTTTGAAAATTAACACAAGAGTCAACCAAATTAAGCTTCTGAGACTTCAAAAATATAAAAATTACATGAAAATGATTCAATTACACTAACCGATTAAAAACATGAATTTTTGGAGGCCTAAGTCGAAAGCTCTCAAATAGGAAAGTGGTTTCAATTTTTCTTTTTGGGGAAGAAAACGAGAAAATGCTTTCTCTCCCTTCCCACTTATGTTTTATCATATATAATATAAATTTTAAATATTATAGAACTTTATGATTAGACATAAAGCTTTCCACCACCGTCCACTATAATTTCAATGTGGTATAATTACCACATTGGTCCATAGTTTAAGTTTCCAATTAAGAATATATAGTAATTTTAAAATTTATCACTTTTACAATTTAGTCCTTTTACCTTAGTTTACCACTAATTTGATAAAATTACCCATCAAAAATTCAATTCACCTATAATATAAATCCGTAAAATATTTATAGGTTTGATTTATAGGAATAGGGTCCCAAAGCTGCATTTTTCATACCACTGGCTTTAGGATCATTACATTTGTACCTTGAATAACTATCAATGAAGCAAACTTACTAGACCTAATTTAATATAATTCAATACTATCCTCATAAAAATTAAATAATAATATTTACGAATATGGTCTACAAAAATGACATTTTAGAACCGTAATTTTTGACACTACTGGAAACCAGGTCATTACAATCCCCCCACTTGAGAAATTTTGTCTTCAAAATTTACCTGGAAAGAGGTGGGGGTATTGGATTTCGGTTCCATATCAATTAATTAGTTTACTATCCAGTTTTTATCGATCTTCAAACTCATCTAAGTGAATTGCATAATCTTTCACATGCTATTGATATTCATATATAAGATATTACATTCAAATAATCAAATTACGATTTCAATCAAATTCATATTTCATTTAACCTATTCATATGTTATAATATTATTAATCTCGCTCAG
The DNA here is from genome assembly GCA_013467495.1 of Gossypium gossypioides. Classification (NCBI taxonomy): domain Eukaryota; kingdom Viridiplantae; phylum Streptophyta; class Magnoliopsida; order Malvales; family Malvaceae; genus Gossypium; species Gossypium gossypioides. Next base: position 8,060 of record JABEZY010271609.1, read on the forward strand.
ACTCAAGCAAGATACATAGATAAACTAACTTCTATCCCAATCTAGCATATTAAAGCATCACTGGATAAAACTGAAGCAATCATACTGACACATAAGTGTTTTATCGATTAAGTTGAAGCAATTACACTGGCACACTTAGTGAATCACCGTATAATTCCTAGGAAATATACTGGTACATGTAGTGCATCATCGGATAAACGAAAGGAAATATACTGGCACATGTAGTGCATTACCAGATGAATAGAAGCAATTTTACTGGCACATACAATTCATCATCGGATGAACTGAAGCATATATACTGGAACACACAATGCATCATCGGATAAACTGAAGCATCTATACTGCCACAGATTGTGCATCATTAGATAAACTGAAGCATCTATACTGGCACACAGTATGCATCATCTGATAAATCAAAGCAACTATACTGGCACACACATTGCATCATCGAATAAACCGAAGCATATATACTGGCACACACAGTGCATCATCGGATAAACCGAAGCATCTATATTGGCACACACAGTTCATCATCAGATAAACCGAAGTATAACCTACAAATTTAATAGGCAACAAATTTCCAGTTTTGTTCTAAGTTCTATTCACATTCTTTCAATCTCTATTGACATTCCAATACCGTTGTAACACTCTATTCTATTCTATTCTTTTTTAAATTCAATTTTAACACTGAATACCACATACCAATTAAATCGTGCTACTTTCTATTTTATTCAGTTCAGTTTGATTCCTAATATTTGGAGCCCATAATCACAATTTGATTCATACAATAATTATAAACTCATCTTGATCCATAACCATGCAAACAACATAGATTCGTAAACATGTAAATTTATCTTAAATCTTAAAAATAATACATACAGAGTCCCTTTGCTACTGATTCACCAATAATAATTCCTCGACTCCTTAGATATTTTCAAATATAAGACCAAATAGTTAACAATCAGCATCTGAATCCCGACTTAGACTCGACTCAACCTTGGCATGTACCTCTAAACTCAATTCCGTGTTCGATTTAATCAGTGAATAGGCTAAACCTATAGCCGGAGCGACTACGATCAATTTTATTCAACTTTAAACCATTGTAAGGTTTAATTCAATCAAACGAACATTAATCATTAGAACCAACCATTTACATGATTTGTACGAGCTTACTAAAGCTCTAACAGCAAATTTGAGGTTGAATAGGGATTATACATCCATCATATGATACCAAATTCAATAAGAGCTTTCACTTAAGAAGAAACCAAACTAGACTCAACTAGGTACATGCCAAATTAGAGTAAAAGCGTAATATAAACAAATTAATGAGTTCGGGATTGTTGACTGGATGTTGAAGTCGTAGTTCAAATATCTTGAATTATACATAACCTGCGCGTGGAAAATAAATTGTATGTTGTGCAATGAAACTTAGTAGTATTTCTATAATTCAAATAAGAAAATTTCAAGTTAAGAAAATTGTAACATGCAACTATTATGTCATTCATATCAAGTGGAAAACCAATTCATTTAGCATTGCAATAGAAGTGATCAATTCCATTTACATGTCAACACCTATCGTAAAGCCTTTCCTAAAGTTAAATACCAATCATGAGTCAAACATTTATATTTTTAACATTATAACAATTAATTTCATGTTCATTCCACAGTCATAAACCATTAAAGTCTCTTTTTGAAGTCGGTCTACTCATTCATATTCAATTCAACCTCCCCTAATGGTCGTTTCCAATTTATTCACATAGAAGTTCACGTACCTTTATCATGATTCACATATATATATATGCACAATTGATGCCATAACATTATACTATTTCATTTTGATATCTTTTATCGAGTCGCAAACTCATACCAATTTCACATAACTTATTTCATTACATTATTTTATTGTCAATCTATTTCATTTCATTTTTAAGTTGCCAATTCAAATTATAATATCATGTCTGACAGAACAATTCATTTTTCACATATCATATCCTGTAATTATTTTCAATTACATATCAACCCTGAATTCGGTCGTATTTCCATACTCGTATCCTGTACACTGTTCTTATCGTATAACAATGATTTCATTACAATTCAAACCAATATATATTTTCACATTCAATTTCAGAATCACAATTCAATTCAACATCAACACACAATATCTCATGATAAATGTGTCTTATGAATCATCTTAAATATGAACAAATAAATAGTTAGGAATATACCATATTAACATGTCATTTCCCAAACTGAATCATTGAATTTGTCGTAATTTCATACCAATCTTTCGAGCTTATAAATCCAGTTTAAAAATATCTTCACATTAATAATTATTTTCATTATCATCATAATTTTTTTATATATTAAATCCCTATGAACTTGACTCAGACACAAACAGACACACAAATCCAATCAACACTGCAATTTAACACCTGGTGCCTTATCAGACAATTTCTAAAAAAAATAGATTGTGCTCAGCGTTCATTGGTATGACTGAGGTAAAAATTGCACTTAACACTTATTGACATGTAGTTGAAGTAACCATTTGGCGCCCAATGCCTCATTGAAATGTCCAAAGTAATTTGCTTGCGCCCAGAGCTCATTGGTATAACCGAAGGAAATGTTGTGCCCAACATTCAATAGAATGTCCAAAGTAAAATGCACCCAGCGCTCATCAACATATAGTCGAAATAACTCCGCCCGAGTAGTGAATATGGTAATCATTTATCCAATTCCCTTATAAGTTCAATTCTCATTCTATCAATCTTAATATCATCAATTCATCACCCATGATATCATTTCATACATAACATAGCATATCGTCTTAAATCCAAACCAATTTCACCATTTCATTTAGTTTTAATATTTTTACTTTTATTCACTTTAATCTTCTACCTCAATAATAAATTAAATTGACACCAATATGATTCGATCAGTCATAATTAACTATTGATTCATTTTATAACTCTTCTATTATTTTTTTCCTCCTCCTCTCCATTTCACTTACTTTGTTTACAAGTATTTATACAAGAATTCTTAGCCTTAGTTTGACATGCTGTCATGTAACACGAATTAACCTTTCACTATTTATACATATACTTTTAACGAAGTTTTCTTCTTGAGTAGTATTCACTAATTTATTTATATCTGAAGCTTAAAAATTAAAATTAAGATCCGTTTTTTGTTTTTGAAACTAGAATCAATGAAATTATTACCATAAAAATTTTAGAATTTATTTCAAAGTATATTAATACTAGTTGTTTTTTTAATCCTCCCTTGTTCTACTACTAGGCAACTTCCACTCTTCTTCACTAAAAAATAAATATCTTTAAGTACAAGTCTCATATTATGTTGTCGTTTATTTCTTTTGAAAATAGACTGATTAAGATTTTAGGCATGTAAATTTAATCTCTTAAACATATTTTTTCAATTTATAATGATTTTTCAAAGTTACAACAAGGGAACCCGAAATCATTCTAATATTGTCTCATAAAAAGTATTATATCTTATAATCTAGAATTCCATTGCTTTCACAGTTGCTGTTATGTAAAACTAGGCTTAATAATATTTAATTTCATATTTGATTCAACCTCTAACTCAATTCCTACATTTTTTTGAATTTTCAAATTTGTACTACCACTACTGTCCATAAAGTGTTTAGTGAAACATTTTGCTCTTCCATGATTTGATTAAGTAAGTTTTTCTCATTTCATTATATAACATACTACATTTCAACAAAATTCAATGTCAAAACATATAATCACTAAGTTATAGAAATTCTTATTTCTGTTCAAATTAGTCCTCTAGTTCGATAATCAATCTCAAAAATAGCATTTTAAACTCAAATAATCATTTTCAATTTGCCTCGGTATCATACTTTGCAAAACAAAATAAATATGTAACGAATATAATGATTCAATTTATAGAAATACAACCATAACATGAATTAACTTAGTCAGTTCCATATGAACTTACCTGGCAAAACAACAACCAAATGAACTTTTAAGGACTATTCGACAATTTTTACTTTTCTACGAGTAGCCTCAATTTGGTTAAATTCTTTATCTATAAAATAATTCAGTTCAATTTATCAATTCCAAACATCTTATATCATTCTATTATAAACATGTATTAGTTCAATTGAATTTTTTTAATGTCCCCTAAACTAATGCATTTTATTCAATTTAGTCCCCTAAAACGAAATAGTCATATCTTCCAAATTTGAGCTTCGTTTTACAATCTGATTTCAATATCATCCTCTATAAACCCACTACTATATATTTTCATCAAAATATCATAATGGGTTTACAAATAAATCTCTTTAGTCCTTATATGGAACAACTAACAACTTTCACCTTACAAATCAGTCCTTTTTCATATCTAAACTGTAAATCTAACTATTTAACACCGAAAGCTTCAAGGAATCATCAATGATAATTTTCTAAAACTTTAATAGTTTCAAAAATTAACACACGGGCCAACTAAATTAAGCTTCCAGGATTTCAAAAATATAAAAATTACAAGAAAATTATTAAATTACACTAACCGAATAAAAGCATGAAGTTTTGGAGCCCTAAGCCGAAAGCTCTCAAATAGGAAAGTGGTTTCAATATTTTTTTTGGGGAAGAAGACGAGAAAATGCTTTCTCTCCCTTCCTACTTATGTTTTATCATATATAATATAAATTTTAAATAATATAAAACTTTACGGTTAGACATAAAGTTGTCCACCATTGTCGACTATAATTTCAATATGGTATAATTACCACATTGGTCCCTAGTTCAAGTTTCCAATTAAGAATCTATAGTAATTTTAACTTTATCACT
>JABEZY010271609.1:12933-23837 GCA_013467495.1 Gossypium gossypioides
TACCCACCCAAAATTCAATTCACCTAATATATAAATCTGTAAAATATTTCAGGTTCTGTTTACGGGAATAAGGTCCCGAAACTGCATTTTTCATACCACTGGCTTTAGGATCATTACATTTGTACTTTGAATAACAATCAATTAAACAAAATTACTAGACCTAATTTAATACAATTCAATACTATCCTCATAAATATTAAATAATAATATTTATGAACATGGTTTACGGAAATGACACTTTAGAACCGTAATTTTTTACACCACTGGAAAACAGGTTGTTACAAGGACAATAATACAAAGTATTAATTTAATTCATGGATAATGTTATTAACCACTCTATTCGAAAAAATTACAAGTGTTCTTAAACGAAAATACTACACTTAAGGCACTAGATCCAACAGCCTCTCACTTGCCCTAGTGAAGTAGATGAGTTATGTGTCGCATACCTATGCCCCTCAATATGTTTCTCAATGAGCTCTCTATCTAGAAGAGTCTTGGAAAAACAAATCCATAGGGTTTGTCCACTAATGCGATATTTGTCTACATCTATTATTTTGTCAAACACTACTGTCTCCCTTAATATGTTTTGTCCTTATGTGGTTTCTTTTAGGTTTATCTATATCTGCACTGTTATAGTGCAATAGCTTTTTCATACCTCATATTCGACCTTCCATAGTGAAGTTAGCAGTGTAACCCTACTTGACACTTATTCACAATATGAACCCACCGTTTAGGACAAAATCACAATCCAATGTCAATTTCCTCGAATCCTGACACAGTTGGAAGCCAGAATCAATATATCCTGTAAGAGTAGGATCTCCTTTGGAATACACAAGCATATAATCTCTCGTTCTCCATAAAACTTGAGTATATACTTAACTGCTTGCTGGTATCTTGGTCCTGGATTCGCCTAATATCAACGCACCAATCAAACTACAAAATAGATATCTGAAACACATATTAAGCATGTTTTAGTACTGAAACTGTAATAAAGAGCATGACATTCTCATTGATAGTATGATATATTGCATTTTCATAGGGTAGGTTTTGTGGTTGATGGAGGAGTTTCGGAGTACCGGTGACATTTAAAGTTTGCATATTGAGTTAGTATACTGCACCTGGTGTACCACTACCCTGGTGTATGTGATGCTACAGAAGAAACAAATATACATTGGCACTTGGATTTATCGCAGTATGCTTAAATGTGTGCGGGATCAAACAAAGGGAACATTCGTCCCACATTTAATAACAGAGCTATGTAAGAAAGTAGGAGTCCCTACAGAACCAATGGTAAAATGGGTGAGCCCTCCGAAAAAATTAATAGGGGATAGGACATACAAGTAATTTTTCATACTCCAAAAAAAATAAATCGAAGAGAGAAGGAAATGAGGATTACAAGAGGGGGATGGAAGAGCTGACCTAACCTCTTCTTAAAAATAATAATAAATTTTAGGACCTCAACAGAAAAAAAGCACTACTTTTTCGAGCTTGAAATGAACAAGGAAAGAAGCAACCACCATAAGATTATGACAATGTCACGATCAACCGGGTAACTTCGTTTGTAACACCCCTAAATCGTATCCGTTGCCAGATTAGGGTTACGGTGCATTACCGAATAAACGAAACATATAAACATACATTTCATACATTACCATAAACACATTTTAAAACAATCATTCACATACATATCATCCCTAAATTGAGCTCTCAAGGCCCTAAAGATACCTTAGAAACGATTCGGGACAAAATCGAAAAAATTTGGAAAGTTTAAGAAAAATTCATAAAATTTTGGAAACAAGGGTCACACGGCCGTGTGCCTCACACGGCTGAGACACACGCCTGTGTGTCATGCCGTGTAACCTTCGAACTAGAGACACACGACCGTGTCCCAGCCCGTGTCTTCACCTGTGTAACTTTATAAGTAGGGTCACATGTCAGTGTCACATGCCCGTGTGCCAGGCTGTGTAACTCTCGAAAAAGCCCCACACGCCTATGTGCTAGGCTGTGTAACTAATTGGCTTGCATACAAAGGAACCTATAGGGGACACACGGCCATGTTGCCAAGCCGTGTGTCAAACACGACTGAGTCACACGTCTATGTCTCAAGCCGTGTGGACATAAATTTGCCCAAAATCAAGCCATTTTCAACACCAACTTAATCATAAACCTTAAGGCCATTTGCGCACAAAATCAAGGCATCAAAACCGTATCAAAACATATAAAAAATGACCAACTCAAGAGTCCTCAAATCAACTAACCAATATGCCATTCAAGGCACCACAAATGTAAACATCAAGACTTAGCTAAACATGCATACTTTACCACTTTTCATTCATCAACTACTAGCTTCAAAAACTTACCAAACATGTCAAAACTTGACCATATTCAAACTACTTCAAAACATACCAAATAATCCATTCCAAAACACATATCATAAGATAGCTATAACAACATAATTTGGCAAGCATTAAATGGTATAAACGAAGACAACTTATACATACCAAAATTATCAACTAACATTCAAGTAAATACCATTACAAGTCCAATAATACATGCCATTATAACCTTGGCCAAAACATCAAAAGCTATTGATATTTATACTGGATAGTGTGATAGATCTCCGACGAGCTTCCAAACCGATCGAGCTTCTGATAATCTAAAAAACATAGGAAAGAAACTACGAAAGCACATAATGCCTAGGAAGTTCGTAGAACATGAAACATAACTTAACATTTCATTTATATAACATTAAGTATAAGCATAATATAATCCAACCACAAGCTTGGCACAAGCCTATGCATCAGCTGCAATACACAAGTTAGTGCATTTATACATAATTCACTTGAATTAAACATATGATAATTCATTTTCATATGAACATACACCATTTGATTCATTCATCATTTACATAAGTATATGTATAAATTCCATTTGGAAACTTACCATTTCCATTCCTTTTCTTGCCCATTGAACCAACTAGAATATCATCGGATACTCGGGAAAGCTCATACGAAGTGTGCTTAAACATATAACCGTAACCTTTTCTTTACATCGTTGCTCTCAAGAGCTGTGGAGTATTCGTAAAAACTACAGGACCTTAACCATTGGTAAGACATTCAAGACCAGCACCCGAAACATGAAATCCCTAATGACATGTCATTTGTATCCTATGAATTCTTAAGGTTCAACCGGGACTCGATAACCATCATTGTATTGCATGTACATACATTGTTTAATTACATGACAAATAACATATTAACATATAATTTGAAATAGCATTAAAACGGTATTCATTCATACGAACTTACCTCGACGACTAGGGCGTAGAAACGAAATTGAACTAATCTGAGGCTTTAGGTTTTCCCCGATCTAAATCCTTATGTGGTCTATCTTGATCTAAATAGACAAATTCAATCCATTTAATACCCCTAGTACTCAATTTAGTCCACATTTCATATTTATAAAAAATTACTATTTTGCCCCTAACATTTTTACTTTTCACAATTTAGTCATTAAGCTTATAAATTGAAATTTAAGCATTTTCATCCTCCACTCAAGCTAACCGGTTTCATTAGGGACTTATACCAACCCATGCAAACCATCATTTCATAAATTTAACTTGAACTTTTACTATTTTTACAAACATGTCCCTAAATGTAATTTTCATCACAAATCACTTTACAAAACTTGTTTATTTATCAACAATGACTCATAATATATCATTTAACATCAAGAATCATGCAAGAACATTCATGGCATAACCCTGAATCTTTAACAGTTTTATAAATTGACCCTCGAGCTATTAGATTAAGCTAAAACGACCTCAAAAACATAGCAATCATTAAAAACGGGGTTCAAAATCACTTACATGCAAGAATTGAACATAGCCAAACCTTCAAAGTGCATAAATGGAGTTTTCATTCTCTAAATTCGGTGGATAAATGCATTCAAAAAGATGGTACGATATTTTTGCCATATTTTTACTTAATTATTAAATTACCTTTTTAACCTTAGTAATTCTCTAAAGAGTTTTCATTTTATAGTAACAGTGGCATGCAAACATGTTTTGCATTCTGTAACAACCCTAACTTGTCTCCATTTTTGGATTAGAGTTACGGAGTATTAGATACACAACGAAACAAATGACATCATAATACCATTCAAATTAATTTAATTATCAAATATTCAAAACCAATCATCATTCATAGCATATATACTAATACGGGTCCTAAATTGAGCCTACGGAACCTTAAAATCAATTTGGAAACAAACAGGGACTAATTAGAAACAAAACAACAAAATATGGAAATTTTTGAAAATAGGGGTCACACGGCTGTGTGGCTAGGTTGTGTAACTCACTGTGACTGTGTGAACCAACCTGTACCTAAAAATCAATAAGACACACAACTGTGTGTGTGGCACACGGTCGTGTGACAGCCCGTGTCCCAGCCCGTGTGAGCCTAAATGACTACTAAATATAAGCAATTTTAATTACCATTTCTTAAGCAACAAGCCAATCTATTTCCAACCATTTTCACTTATTCAGAACACATTTTAACATGCTAAAAACACACCAAATCATTGAACCTATGTATCTAACCAATGTACGCTCATTGGTACCACAATTTAATTATCAAACAAGTTCATATTCAATAATCACAAATCCATAATTATAAACGCACCAATCATGCCATCCATTCCTTTCATTCACATTCATTTTACCAAATCAGCAACCATTTTCATAAGCCATGAACCAAATAACCAAAAGCATTCATATGGGCATGTCTGAGCCAAATTGCTACATATATATACACATCAATAAACCTTACTTAAAAAAAGTTTAAAACAACACCATTAAACTCAAAATCCTAGTACATGCCACTTATAACCTAAATCAAAATAATCATAGTTTATACTAAATCGTTGAACAGATAGTGTGAGCTCCGACTCAAACTTCCAACCGACATAAGCTTCCGATGATCTATAAGAAATGAAATACAACGGATGTAAGCAAATCTTTGCTTAGTTAGTTCGTATTAAACTTAAAATTTAACTTACCGTAAAGGTTATAACTTAAACATTTCGCAATTAAATTCATAAGCAAAGTCATAAGTTCATTATTAACCTATACATTTCACGAGTCTCACAAGGTTAGTGAGTTCACATATACAAAACTTATCACTTTATCATCTCATAAAACATATACAAGTAAACACATTTGATATACTATTCATTCAACATATACTAATTTAACATTCCACATTTCCATTGCAAATGTTCCTTTCAAATATTCCTTTTTACATATCCATTCATAAAAATTTTGTATAAGCACTTCATATAATAATTTCCATATAACCGATTCATATAGCCATTTCATATAACCATTTCAAAGTATTAACCTTAACACAACATGATTCAATAACTCCAAAACAATAACCATTTAAATATACGTATACTCAGAGTTTAGAATTTGTTTACTTCAAAGAAATAATTCTGTATCAAATAACCTTTATTTTTTGATGGATCTTGCTAAAATTATTCAATACATAAGTTCGGAAACAAATGATGCTTGTATGAGCTAATCAAATATAGAATAATTGTGTCAGGTTACCTGTTTGTGCTAAACTAATGACAACATAGAAAAATAGCTTGGCCAGGGCTATATATACATGTAAGGTTACCAGTCCATGCAAAACCTTTAAAACAACAACGAATTACTAATCCAGGCTAAATCCGAGTCACATGTATATCCAAGCATCATGAAAAAGGGGAAAATGCTTGATTCATAGAAATTCAGTTACGAACTATCAAATTGAAGTGAAATACCTTCTAATTAGGTTAGAATGAATCAAAAATCATTTTGAAAACACAAGTTTACTCAAGATTTCAAGATATGCCATTTTTGAATCCAAACATACTTTAAAAACATCAAATCTAAATATACTCATTTTAAATTAACAGAACTCTTTATTTAACCATAGAAAGTCAAAATATTACCTTAATTTGATGAAAACGATGACCTAGAATTTTAATTTGAGATTTGAACTCAAGAACAAAAATGATGAATTTGGGGAAGAAAACACGGCTTTCATTTGAAATTGGGGATTGTTTTGGTGTTTGAGGAAGTCAATAAATCTGAAGGAATGATTTGATTTTGAAAAACTCTCTTATTTAGGTTTTGGAAATTTTTGAATGAATTGAGATTTTGAAAATAAGGGGAAGATGTGAATGGCTTTATGTAGGAGACCAATTTTCAAAATTTGGGCAATTTGCCCTTTAGGTCACTCCTAATTCGTCCCTTTTCCATATAGGTCCTAAACAATTAAAATCTATTTTTTTTTTCAAATTAGACCTAAAAATTGAATTTAGTTTTGAGCTAGTTAAGAAAATAAAGACCCGGATATGTAACTTTAATTCTTTAATTACATAGTTATGACCCTAATTTCTAATACCTAACTCAACCCTCGTTTTACTGACTTGATTTTACTAACCTAAATTTCAAGATGTGACAACTTTCCCCCTCTAAAAGGAATTTTGTTCTCAAAATTTTCTTGTTGACACGTCATCTGTTTAATCTCAAAATCTATTATTCCTTCTTTTAAACCAACCACCATGCTTTTGCTATGCAACTTTGATTCCTATTCTCTTTAACTTTCTACGACTTTTCTTGAAGATCCTATTCACTACCATGGACTATCCTTTGGTAACTTCACTAACAGTTTTCTCTATTCATTACGACACATTCTTCTATAGAACTCATAAACATTGTTCCTAATTTAATGGTCTCTATCGGGATTCTCCACTTTTTAGCTAAATTGTTAAAAATTTATGAAAGCGTAGAACCTAAACCTACCAATGAGAATAAAGGGATTGATTACACGGAAAAAAATACACAATTTCGTTGATCGTATCTTGATCTTGCGACTCCCTAACAGAGTATACCCAAGATGGTCCTTTCGCCTCAACCTTAGTAGCAATGGTATGAACAACAACTTGCTGCCTAACCTGTCTCCCGTTACTACCACTACCTCGGTCATAACCTCTAACAGGCACAAGTATAGGTGCAAAACTCTGAGTCTTCGAAACCTCAACATGTGTTCCTTAAAGCCACACTTGAAACATCCTCCTATTAGTTTTTGGCACTCTCAAGGGTGCTTACGCTTACAGTGTCCACAAAGCAGCCATCTAAAACCTCCCGACGACCCACTAGTAGTAATCACAAAGGGTGTTTAGACTAACTCGGTCGAAACCCATGTCTAGCACCTCTAGCAAAACCCTGAGTATCACGACCTATTTTAGGCGATCATCCAGATGCGACAGAATTATTAGAAGTTTTTTTCCCTAATTCAGTCACCACTAAGCACGTCGTCTCAACTAAAGTCTCCTCAACAGCTTCGGCTTTCTCAATCATCACATTGAATAACTTGATATGTTGAGCCACCAAATAGATCAAATCCCTTGATTAATCCCAAAACAAAACCTCTTAAATCTGTCCTTCTCAGCCACAATCATACTAGCTTGAACCAGGTCTAGAAACTGATGCTTACGAGCCCATAAACTTCCTGTTAAACACTTCCAGGAAGTAATCCCAAGTCAAACGGTCTGCAACAGTACCTTTCTTCACAGTATTCCACCAATGATAGGCTTTGTTATCAAGTAGGGACACAATACAACCTAGCTTCTCCTTGTCAGTACAGGATATCTGATCGAGGATCCTCTCCACACTTTCAAGCCAGTACTCTGCTACAGTTGGATCGACTCCCTTCAATCCAGTAAACTCTTTCCACCCAAGGCTCACAAACGTTCAAGTGGCAGTCCCTGATTGGTATGAGCAGGGTTGGCACCAACAATCTTTTGAAATCCCCAATCATGGCTTGCATCAGAGTGCCAACACTCTTATCTGATATATTTACTCTACGAGGCGGCACAGGAGGTGCAGAGGATGTACCATCCTCTTGAGCATTCACATTCTCATTAACACATCTACGAGGCATATTGTATCTACTGTAACACACATAAACAAACCAAGAGCGTGAGTGGTGAGAAATGATCCAAGGCATGTTCCTAAAAGAAAAACATTTAAATTAAGATAATGTGTTTCCAATCCTACCCCAAAATCAAGCGAATTCACACAATTTCAACTAGAGATATTCAAGTCAAACAATCTAGGTACTATGACAATCTAAGTACATGGGTTACGTAACCCTGGTCCACGCATTGACAACTTAGGCCCGAGTGTTAGAAAACCTAGGCTCTAATACCACTAAATGTAACACCCTTAACCCATTTTGATTGTCGAATCTGATTTACAGGATGATACAAAAACTATAGAACTTATACACATGCATACACAGTCTCAAATTAGAGCAACGACTACCACTATCAACCTTTAAAGATGTAATCATGACTAATTAAACATTTAAATAAATATTAGAGATATAATTATTCAAGAATTAAGGAACATTCTGAATATTTTTAAAATCCAGCGTAAGTATCAACACTTTTACCCGAAATGCTAAAAAATCATAAGTTGAAAAGTTTTTCATGCTCAAAACACATTCCTACTTAACATACAAATAATTTCTACTTCAACCAAGTCTACTATCATTTTTTAACCATTCTACATGCTATATTAACACTTATTCATCAAGAAACTAAAGAATGTGTTACTAATATCAATCTTAGGTATCAAAATTTGTTCACATCCAAAGTCCAAATACAAAATCAACAGTTCATAAGTCTATTCCCAAAATAATGGTGATAATAATAACTATAAACTATAAACTATAACCCACATTGCCTTTATTTAGTAAGTTCAAAAGAAGTGTAAATCCACCTACTCAAGAGTTATGCCTTACTTATATCACTTCCTTTGCCACTCCACTCACATCAAAAGTGCTACTTATCTACAAAAATTTAATGTAGAGTGTGTGAGCTTAAATAAGCTTAGTGAATGTTCGGAATTACCACAAAGCATACACAACATCATAAGTTAAGTAAGAACATACTAAGACACATTCACAACCATATTTTCATCAAGTCAAAATAACATATTCATACTTCATTATCTCACAAGTCTAGCTTATATACTCACATACATTTACACATAACATATCTCATATATATAATTTAAATAATGATAATTTGATAGCTTGAGATTATGAAATGTAAAAAGTGGGCTTTGTCGCCACACATTGGATAAACGAATCTCTATCACACCAATGGCTCAAAGAGTCTAACATGTCCCATAAGTGTAGCATAAAGCTAAACACTCTCAAACACACCAACATGTCCAAATGAATGGAGCTTAGCTCGACATTCCCTTATCTCCCCAACCTATCCCTGAGCCTCAACGTCTAAATCACAAAATACAAAGGTGAGTACTCACAATCCTATGGCATGCCATTTATATCCAATGGTTTCAAGAGATCACAAGGCCAAAATATCCACAATTACACATATTTAATTTCTATCTTAATGCAGATAATCTTTGTTCATATTCATTAATTAACATCATAAGCTCATATACAATGCATGCTTATGGGATTCACATTTAATTCCACTTTAACTGCCACAATAATGCTCATTGAGTCATCATATATTAGACTACATATTTGTGCATTAAAATCAGTTTATCAGATGTCACATATAAGCATTTACTGAGATTAACTGTCATAATAGCCTCACATTCCACAACTCGACATACATTAGGCATAATATCAGAACAAGACAAAAGTATAAAGTTGTAACATTACACTCAAAACATATGATAAAGTTGTAACATCCTAAAAATCGGGGGTTAGTAGAATTGGGTTTGTGAAATGAGAGAGAGTGATCATACCTTAATTTTTTAAAATTATCTATGCATTTTTAGGAAATAAATGAGGTATTGGTTTGTTTATTAAGTGTCAATGTAATGTTTCTTGAAACCCAAACTCAAATCTCTTCTCTCGCATTAGTTTTATTATTTTACAAATTTTGCATTAAATCCTAATATGTGACATGCCTTATTTTTTAAAATAAATATTTCAAAATTATATCAGGCATGAGTTATTGAATTGATGGTTACACATTAGTGAATTTATGCTTGAGGTCCTAACTTCAATTCCCTTCCCATACAAATAATTTAATTTTTTGACAAAAATCCCTTCTTTTAATGTGTGAGTCATCCAAGCATAGTTTACCTAGGTATAAATATTAATTTTTTTACTAATAATCAGCCTTTAATCCTCCTCCTCATTTCCCTAGCCGTTCCTCTCCTTCTCTTTGATTTTAATTTTTTTCCTTTCCTCCATTGTTGTCGTCGCCTACACCTAGTTTTACCATCTCTTTCTTTTTTTTTCTTTTTCTTTTTGCCACAAGATTTGTTAACATATTCTCCACCATAAAGTTGTCATTTTTCCTCATTAAAATCAAACACAAATCTGAAATCTTGAACTCCAAGATCGATCCCGAACATTGCCAAGAAAGTGCCATTATCATTTCTCTCGACTAGCTTGGGTAACGTCTCTTCTCTCTTCAATTTCCTAATAATCTTGTCCATTCAAAACATAAATTTCTAGATCTAAAATTTCAGGAATTTTAAATGATTTCAAAGGTATTTTTCCAGAATTTAATGAGATCTCAAACCATATTAAAATTTAGCCCCAATTCTGGCCACCATGGGGTATGGTACGTGCGCCTATGCGCAAGAAATGGGGCTGTTTTGTTTCTTGGTTCTTGCCTATGTTTTTGTAGATCCCACAAATGTTATTAATCCATTGGTCATTCAAATCCCATTTCAATTAGGGAAAAATGTTCTTGATCAATTGGTCATTCAGATCCCACAAATCATTAAGCATAAGTGCAATTAAGGGTAACTAGTTTGTTATTTCGACATAGTTGTTGGGTAAAGGTTATGAATT
>JABEZY010271638.1:0-12071 GCA_013467495.1 Gossypium gossypioides
TTATTAAGATAAACAACCATAATTAACTCATTAATGTAGAGTATTCAACAAGTAATTAGTTGCAACAGCCAACAAATAAATCATTATTGATTGGGTTGTGTAATTAGGCTATTTCGAGGCAAGCTTGGGCCAAAAAATTCATGTTCAAGGGCCGAGCCGTTTAGAAAATGGGCCTTAATTTTTGTCCAAGCCTATTTTTCGAGCATATATTTTTTCCCAAACCCTTCCACTTTTCAGGTGAGCCTTTAGGCTTGAACTAGTAGCCCAACTCATGATCAGGTCTAATCACAAGTGTCTTCGATATCAATCCAAGAGTTGATTGAATCCTCACTAAAAATTCTTTAACAAATCATTCTTGAAAAGAAATGAAAACTAAAAAGAAGCTAAAAGAGTCTTGACGGCTCTTAAAAACTAAAAAGAAACTAAACACCAAAAGAGTATACAATTTAATACAAAATCTAGCCTAAAGTATGCTATTTATAAGTTTTTATAGGGCCCTTCTAGGGTTACAAGTCATCTTGGGTCAAGAAGGGCTGATTTTGTGTTTGATTTTTGCTCCTTGTTTTGTCCTCATTTGCATTTGATCTCATGTCCAAAGGTCAATTTAACCTACAAAAGAACCATATAGCACTTGTAAAATTCTAATTAACTAAAAACACATAAAATATAACAAAAACCTTATTAAAATGCAATAAATGCAATAATATATATGAAAATAATGAAAACTACACTAAATGACTCTAAATGTATGATATTTCACTTAAGAATCAACCAAAAACTAAATGAAAATTACTTTTAAATATGTTATAATCAACATCGATAATGACAGTAGGAATTATTGCAAAGCAATAAGAAAGAAAAATAAGAACACACAGATTTTACGTGGAAAACCATTATCAGGAAAAAACATGGGTAAAGGAGGAGAAATTCACTATGTTGAAAAACACACAATACAAAAGTTTGAAACATCTATTTGAGGGTTAAACAACCCTGTTATAATCAATTTCTAATAGAAGAAGTATAGTCCTATACAGATTTAACTTGTACAGTATGGTCCGTTCCGTGATGGCTTATCCCCCACACCCCTAGTTGTAATTCAAGTCAGTTTCATGCTTAATGAGGATGTATGGGGACGACTATTTTATTTCTTGAACAAGTGACGGGATTTGCGTCACAAAATCTAACAATCTCCACCTTGACACGAATTCTCAACAAACAAGTTCTCCATTTCTTTCATGAAACCCCTTAAGGGTATTCTTCAACAATAAATATTGATCAAGTCCAAGCAATGCTAAAACTTGGCTATAGGAAGTAACTTAGTCATCATATCTACAGGTCTATCATGAGTGCTAACTTTGGTCACAAAAATATCACCACGAGCAATAATATCACGTACAAAATGATACTGAACATCAATGTGCTTTGCCCTCTAATGAAACATTTGATCCTTCATAAGGAAGATGGCACTTTAAGTATCACAAAACGCTGTACTGATCTGAAGGTTTTTATTGAGTTCAGCAAAGAGTCCCTTTAACCAAATAGCTTCTTTACAAGCTTCAGTAATAACCATGTACTCAACTTCAGTTGTAGACAAAGCAATTGTAGTCTACAAAGTGGCTTTCCAACTGACGACGCAACCTCTAATAATAAAGATGTACCCTATTAGAGACCTTCTTTTATCAAGGTCTCCAGCAAAATCAGAATCAGCGCACACAATGACTCTATCTCTAGTTCTTCCAAACTATAAGCAAAAATCAGTAATACCTCGTAAGGATATGAAAATCCACTTAACTACTTTCTACTGTTCCTTATTGGGATTCGCCATGTATTTACTAACTGCACTAATTGCATATGATAAATCTAGACGTAAGTAAACCATAGAATACATAAGAGATCCTACTGCACTAGAACATGGAACACATGACATGTAGTTAATCTCATCATCTGATTGTGGATACAAGGCTGATGAAAGTCTAAAGTGGGTGGCTAATGGAGAACTAATAGGCTTAGCACTCTGTTTATTGAACCTGCAAAGAACTTTCTTAATGTACCATTTTTGACTTAGGTATAATTTACATGCTTTTCTATCTTTAAGAATCTCCATCTCGAGTATCTTATTTGCTGCTCCCAAATCTTTCATCTCAAATTCTTTACTAAGCTGGGCTTATACCTTTCTTATCTCTCTTTTATCTTTAGTCACTATCAACATGTCATCAACATAAAGGAGTAGATATACAAACCATCACTACTCTTTTTAAAATAAACACATTGAAACTATTTCTTTTGAAATCATGAATAGTCATAAATGAATCAAACCTTTTGTACCACTGCCTAGGCCATTGTTTCAGACCATAAAGAGACTTTTTCAGCAAGCAAACATAGTCCTTTCCTAAGACTATGAAACCCTCTTGTTGTTGCATGTAAATATCTTTTTCAAGTTCTCCATGCAAGAATGTTATTTTCACATCTATCTACTAAATCTCTAAATCATACATGGCCACAATACCAAGCAAGGCTCGAAATGAACTACGCATAACAACTAGAGAAAACACATATGTGAAGTCTACACTTGAAATCTAACTGTAACCTTTTGCAACCAGTCTTACTTTATACCTGGATTCTTCAACTCTTGGATTTTCTTCTTTCTTTTTAAACATTCATTTACAACGAACAACCTTTTTACCCTTAGAAAGATTCACTAGGTTCTATGTATCATTCTTATAAAGTGATTCCATCTCTTCTTGCATAGAAATCATCCATTTTCCTGAATCTTCACAACTAACTACCTCGGAATAAGTAGATGAATCTTGATTTGCATCTATATCTTTAGTCACATTTAAAGCATAAGCAACTAAATCAGCCTTAGTGAACCTCTTCGGATGTTTAATTTCTCTTCTAGGTATGTTCTTGGCAATAGAATATTGTGGTGCTGACTATGGTGAAGAAAAAACTCTACTCTGAGTTTATGTACTAACCTGAGGAGTAGACTCTATTATAGATCCTGGATCCATCTGAAGCTTCACCTGCTTCACATGTGTGTTTAATCTCTATTGGCCTTTATCGGAAAAGTCTTTAAAAGGTAAGTTATGCAGAATAGCAGTCTCATAAAAAATAACATCTATGCTAATTATAACTTTCCTAGTTTCAAGAAACCATAATTTATATCCAAGAAAAACACTCTTAATAGATCTATGATCCAATTTAACATTATCAACATGAGCATACGCGGGACACCCAAAAATCTTCATATCAGAATAATCAACAGGATTAGTAGACCATACCTCTTATGGAGTCTTTTTCTCAATTACAATAAATGAAGATCGGTTAATCAAAAAACATGTTGTAGAGGTTACTTCAGCCAAGAACGACTTCGGTAAACAAGCATTTGACAACATGCATCAAACATTTTCCATTATTGTTCTATTCATTCGTTCTGCAACACCGTTTTACTGTAGAGTATGGAGAATTGTCAAGTGTTTCATGATCCCTTTAGATTTGCACAATGCATTAAACTCATTAGAAAAAGATTCCAAGCCATTATTTGTACGAAGGTGTTTTATCTATTTTCCTGTCTACTTCTCGGTCATAGTTTTCCAATTTTTAAACGTGGGCAACACATCACTTTTCTACTTTAGGAAAAATGCCCAAAATTTTTTGGAAAAATCATCAATGATCGTCAACATATAATTAGCGTCACGCCTATAAGGCACTCTAGATGATCCCTAGAGATTAGAATGAATATAATATAGCGTTCCCTTCTTGTTATGGATTCCTCTAGTTAATCGACCTCTCTTTTGCTCTCCAAAAATGCAGTGCTCACAGAACTTCAGTTTGTTAATGCCTTGTCAATCAAGAAGTCCTCTTATGCTTAATTCTACTATGTCATTCTCACTCATATGCCCCATATGCATATGCTAAAGTCTATTAACATCATCAGCTGACAAGGAAGAGGAATCGATGGCTGCATCACCTATAAATGTTGAACCTTGCAAAACATATAACTTGGTAGTCCTTCACCCCCATAGATCCCCCTATTTTGCCGCTCTATTTTATTTCCTTAACAAAATGTGATTCGAGTCACACAACCTTAACAAAATATAGATATGATTATACAGACAAATTTTAAGTCAAAAGTTGAATTCAAAATTTGGAGTCAAATTTTATTGACAACTTTAACAACTTTGGAAATTAAAAAAAAAAAACAATTCTCCTTTGATTCTTCTCTTCAATTTGAGCTTTTATCCAATGGTCATCTGACTTGATCTTGGATGGATGTGGATTGTTTCAAGTGTTTGGTTTACTTGCTCTAAAAACATGTTCGGACCTCCTTTCTTTAATTTATCTAGATTAAAAGGAAACTTTCCTCATAAACAATTTTTGACTCCCTCTCCACGATTGAACAGAATTGGAAGATGGCTTTTCTTCATAATTGATGAGGCGTTATTTAGAATTTTTTCGAGTTCTTCAGTTTCTTTAGAGATTTCTATGGAGATTTGTTAGACTTCTTGAACTTGTGTATGTGTAGAATGGCTTGTGGTAACCCCTTTTATAGTGAAAATTACTTGAATAAAATAGAACTCTTGTAGAATTTACTACTTCATTTGATTGTTCTACAATCATTTTAAACTCTTTTATTTGTTTTTTATCTCTTATTAATTTAATTAATTAGAGAGAAAATGATCATATAATATTATCACCTAATTCTTTATTTTTAATTAGTGTTCATATAAATTTCATTATTTATCTCTTAATTAATTTAAATTAATTAGAGAAAAATAATCATGACATAGTATGTGATATCATCATGTTTACCATGGTAACTTCGGTTTTGAGCCACTGTAATTTTTGACTTGACACATGACATTTCTCTAGTTGGTCTTAAAATTACTTCGCTTATAATGATGAGCACTCATCAGATCCCACACTTAAACTTTTGCTTGTCTTCAAGAAAAACAAGACCCTAAATTGGAATGGAAATGTAAACTAAAGAAATTCCTAACTTAAATTGACAATTGGAAATATCAATATATACAATAAGATCTCATAAACAAGTTTTCGTGAATAAAGCCAAAATATTGAATGACAAACAAGATATACTCATGTAATTAGGAAGAATTAGTAGCAATAGACTTCCATGCTCATGTGGGATAATCCTTGCAAACAATGTGTAATGCATAAAAAAAATTTAGGCTAATCAAGAGAATATGATAGAGTTTAATATGCTTTCTAAGGTTAGTTAGGTTTTTAATGTAACGAGACTAAGGTCTAGATCTAGGACAAAAGTTCTAAACATTTAAAACTAAACACTTGTGCTTTCAATTCTTTTTTTCCCTTAAACACTTTATTAACGAATTTAGGGTAAGTACCTTTCAACGCTAATGTAGATGATGACCCAAGCTCTTACCTTGAATTACTTAGTTAAACAGACTTAGAGATCATTTGGTTATTCTAATTGTAACACCTTACACCCGACCTTGTTGACAAGTCCGGATCTAGGACACCACATTTGTTGCCAAAGCAAATTTGACAATATTTAAGCATAAGATTGAAGCTAAAAACAAGCAAGCATGACATACTATCAATAATTAATTAGAATGTTATAATCATGTAATAAATTTTAATAGGGCCCACATACAAAAGCTCGGGGTCAAGGTTGGTTTAAAGTAGATCCAGGTTGTGAATCCTAGGCTAAAATCCAGGACTATGTCTCAAGAAAGTGAAGTCATGTCTCAAGACATGCAATCCATGTATCCAAAATTTTCCTTCGAAGTTAGAGGTATCAAGAAAAATGGATTATGTCTCGAGACTTGACCCCTTAGGTCATGATACTTGACTCAAGTCTCAAGACATGAGCCTAAATTTTCACTATTTTTGCTTTGATGTTTTGTTTCTCAAGACAAGACCTTCATGCCTCGAGACTTGACCAACTATGTGTCTTGAGACTTCTACCAAAAAATGCATGAATTTTTTTATATGGTCTCAAGACATGCTTTTGGTGTCTTCGAGACTATAGTGTAGATGTAATGTCCCAAGGTTTTCAATATCAAATTTTGCGAAATTTTGGTAAAAGAATAACCACAAGGTATTACCAAGAATTAATTATTGAAAAGCAAATTTAATACTGAATTCTTTTAATTCATGAATTAAGGGTATATCTTGAGGTGTTGTAATTATTGGGTATTTATTAGGTTTGGATTAAATCGTAAAGGTGTGGTAAATTGAATAATTCAAGCTTAAGCAATGAATTGAAGAAATGGTGGAATTTGGAGTCTTTATGTTGAGAACAGTCCAAGGGCTTATTAGTTATTAGCCAAAAGTCAAAATTTTGAGTAGTTTCTCTGATTTCTCTTGTAGTTGTCATTCTCCCTTAGAAACGAAAATAGAGAGAAAATTTTTTTTCCCACTGCACATTGTTCTCACCTTTATCGACAAGGCATCAAATATGAGTAAGTTGTTAACTAATTTATTTATTTTATTCTATTAATTTTTCCTATTGATCTCTGATTCCGATAAGAAAACTTTTAAGGACTAATTATTTTTCTTCTTGGCATCGAACTTGTATTTTGTGAGAAGGGGAGGATGTGATTTTGGTTATTTGGAAATCTCTAGTAATGGATTAAAGTAATTTTAATATCACAATAATAATAATAATAGTAATCTTATTATTATTATTAAAAACCACCATTGTCATTTTATTTATTTATTTAAATGGTTCTGGTTTTCAATTCATTTCACTCCACCTTCCTTAACTCTTTCTTTCTTACTTACTCACTCTTCCTGCGCTTTCTATCTGTGTACACATGTTTTGTGTATATATATTAATTATACCGTCATTGGGTAATAACCATTACAGGAATGAGATTAAGAACTTAAATTCTTAACAGCTGTTCACTAACCAATTGGTTTTTGGAATTATATGAGTCATGGAAATTTGTCACACCGAATAGCATCTATTAGTTACATGGAATTGCTTCACCAA
Source organism: Gossypium gossypioides (assembly GCA_013467495.1). Lineage (NCBI taxonomy): Eukaryota > Viridiplantae > Streptophyta > Magnoliopsida > Malvales > Malvaceae > Gossypium > Gossypium gossypioides. The sequence goes on from JABEZY010271638.1 coordinate 6,980, forward strand.
GTTGCTGCCAATAGTATATAAGTTGTTGTGGATTTTTGCACCGATTCTCGGTAGTTATAAAGTGGTGTGGGAAATGTTGAGATGTTAAGATCATTTTTTAGATGATTAGAAAATGAATTTAGATGAAGTTAAGTCGATTTTAATCTACCTGACATGTATATTAAATGTTTTATTAGATATTTAGAAAATTTTTAGGTTAATTTGGTTATTAATTGGCATGCTAAATTTCTAATTTGAAGCTGCCGAAACTTTCAGAGCGAAGGGCAAGGTGATTGCATGAGAAAGAGTGATCATTTTTAGGCATTGAACGCTTAAGAAACTTCGGTTTATGGCTTTTTGCATTCTAGATTTTGTGTAGTAATTGATGAAATATTACTTTCTTAATGATATATGATGCCTTATTTTAAATTGTTTTTTTTATTAAATGATAAAAATGCTTAGTAAAACTAGTGGGAAATTCTTCAGAATAGTTTGTATGCCGTAGAGTGTAGGGGTCCCCCATCATTGTGTGTTATTCATTGTGTGGACTGCCTTGAGCGTCTAAAAATATTTTCATTGTTGCGCTTTGCGCTTTTGGTGTTCGGTTGGTTATTGATTAAGTCACATTTATTGCACACTGGTGTATTATCATTGTTGGCGTTTTCGCCATTTTCATTTATCAATTGGTGTTTGGTTGGACACTCATATGTCCGAATATTTTTCCATCTTGTGCTATTGGGAATATTGGTTCAATGGTCTTGTCTTGTTATTGAATGCTATTGGTACCTATTGAACGTTTTGAGAATGATATTATTTCATAGATATTTTATTTTTAAATTTGAAAATTTTAGAATTTGAATATTTTCACATAGTGATTATTATTTTTAGAATACATTGAATCACCACTGAGCAATTTCCCCTTGTACAGGTCAAAGATAATTTGGGAAGGAATTCGTTGGTAACAAATTGTCTCAAGTTTTCGCACCTTTTATTTTCGTAAGGACTATATTATATTTAAATTTGTTTTTTTAACTAATTTCAATAACATCAATATAGAATGATCGCAAAGCAAAAAGAAAGTAAAAATAAGAACACACAGATTTCATGTGGAAACCCTTTCGGGAAAAAACCACGGGTAGAGAAGAAGAAAATTCACTAATATTGAAATTCGAATGATACAAGAGTTTAGACTACATCTATTTATAGGTTGAAAAACCTTATTCTAATTAGATGAAGTGTAGTAAGGTTGAAAAACCCTATTCTAATCAATGTAAAATAAAAGAAGTATAATTCTATATGGATTTTACTTTTATTTTATTTTACCACTATATTTTATTTTTACAAGGATTCGAGTCACTCAACTCTAACAACCTCCACCTTGACACGAATTCTCAACGAACAAGTTTTGCACCTCTTCCACGAAACCCCTAAAGGGACATTTTTCAACAATGAACACCAACCAAGTCCAAGCAATGCTCAAACTTGGTTATAGGAAGTGACTTAGTCATCATATCTGTAGGATTTTCATGAGTACTAACTTTGCTCATAATAATATCACCACGAGCAATAATATCACGCACAAAATGATATCGAACATCAATGTGTTTTGTTCTCTCATGAAACATTTGAATCTTCGTAAGGAAGATGGCACTCTGACTGTCACAAAACACTATACTGATCTGAAGGTCTTTACTGAGTTCACCAAAGAGTCCCTTTAAACAAATAGCTTCTTTACAAGTCTCAGTAATCGCCATGTACTCAGCTTCAGTAGTAGACAAAGCAATTATAGTTTGCAAAGTAACTTTCCAATTGATTGCGCAACCCCCATTTGTAAAGATACACCGCGTTAGACATGTTCTTTTATCAATGTCTCCAGCAAAATCAAAATCAACATACCCAATGATTTCTTCTCTAGTTCTTCCAAACTATAAGCAAACATTAGTAGTACCTCGTAAGTATATGGAAATCAACTAAACTACATTCCAGTGTTCTTTACTAGGATTCACCATGTATCTACTAACTGCATATGACAAATCTAGACGTGAGCAAACCATAGCATACATGAGAGATCCCACTGCACTAGAGTATGGAACATGTGACATGTAGTTAATCTCATCATCTAATTATGGAGACAAAGCCTATGAAAGTTTGAAGGGGGCTACTAATGAAGTACTAACAGGCTTAGCATTCTGTATATTGAACCTGCAAAGAACTTTCTCAATGTACCCTTTTTGACTTAGGTACAAATTACATGATTTTCTATCTCTGAGACTCTTCATCCCGAGCATCTTCTTTACTACTCCCAAATCCTTCATCTCAAATTATTTACTAAGTTGGGCTCTGACCTTTCTTATCTCTCCTTTATCTTTGGCTGCTATTAACATGTCATCAACATAGAGGAGTAGATATACAAAAGAACCATCACCGTTTCTCTTAAAATAAACACAACTATTAAAGCTACTTCCTTTGAAATCATGAGTAGTCATAAAAGAATCAAACCTCTTGTACCACTGCCTTGGTGACTGTTTCAAGCCATAATGAGACATTTTCAGTAAGCAAACATAACCATCCTTTTGAGACTGTTAAACCCTCTGGTTGTTACATGTAAATATCTTCCTCAAGTTCTCTATGTAATAACATTATTTTTATATCTAACTACTCAAGCACCAAATCATACATGGCCATAATATCTAGTAAGGCTCGAATTGAACTATGCTTCACAACTGGAGAAAACACATATGTGAATTCTACACCTGGAATTTGGTTGTAACCTTTTGCAACTAGCTTTGGTTTATATCTGGGTTATTCAACTCCTGGAGTTCCTTCTTTCTTTTTGAACACCCATTTACAATGAACAACCTTTTTACCTTCAGGAAGCTTCACTAGATTCCATGTTCTGTTCTAATGGAGCGATTTCATCTCTTCTTACATGGCAATCAACCACTTTTCTAAATCTTCACAGCTAACTACCTCGGAATAAGTAGATGACTGTTGATTTGCATCTATATCTTCAGCCACATTTAAAGCATGAGCAACTAGATCAGCCTCAGTGTACTTCTTTAGATGTTTCATTTCTCTTCTAGGTTTGTTCTTGGAAATAAAATATTGTGGTGAAGAAGCAACTCTACTTTGAGTTTTTGTACTAACTTAAGGAGTAGACTTGTTGTAGATCCTGGATCAATTTGAAGCTCCACCTACTTTTGTTGGTCTTTATTGGAAAAGTCTTTAAGAGGTAAGTTAGGTAGTATAGTAGTTTCATAAAAAATAACATCTTTGCTAATCACAACATTTCTATTTTCAGGACACCATAACTTATACTCTTTAACACTAGCCTTATAACCAAGAAAAATACATTTAATGGATCTAGGTTCCAATTTCTCATTATCAACATGAGCATACACAAGATACCCAAAAATCTTCAAATCAAAATAATCAACAGGATTACCAAACCATACCTCTTGTGGTGTCTATTTCTAAATGGAAATGGACGAAGACCGGTTAATCAAAAAACATGCAGTAGAGGCCACTTCAGCCCAAAATGACTTTGGTAAACAATCATTCAACAACATACGTCGAACCTTTTCCATGATTGTTCTATTAATCCATTCTACAACGCCATTTTACTGTGGAGTATGACAAACTGTCAAATGTTTTGATTTGCACAATATATTAAACTCATCAGAATAAAATTCCAAGCCATTATCTGTGCGAAGGTGTTTTATCTATTTTCCTGTCTGCTTCTCGATCATAGTCTTCCAATCTTTAAACGTGGGCAACACATCATTTATCTACTTTAGGAAAAATACCAAAACTTTTCTAGAAAAAACATCAATAATCATCAGCATATAATTAGCGTCACGCTTACAAGGCACTTTAGATGATCCCTAGAGATCAAAATGAATATAATATGTCATTCCCTTCATGTTATGGATTCCTCTAGTGAGTCGAAATCTCTTTTTGCTTCCCAAAAATGCAGTGCTCATAGAACTTCAATTTGCTAATGCCTTATTCATTAAGAAGTCCGCTTTTGCTTAATTTTGTCATGTCGTTCTCACTCATATGCCCTAGATGCAAATGCCAAAATCTAGTAACATCATCATCTGACAAGAAAAAGAAAGCGATGGCTACATCACCAATAACAGTAGAACCTTGCAAAACATATAACTTGGGGAACCCTTGCTAATCTTCAGAACCCAACTTTCAGCTGTGTACGTGTGCCCTTTTAAATTAAGAGTACTCAATGAAATCAAATTCATCTTCAATTCTGGTACATTTCGTACGCTAGTAAGTGTTCTGACAACTCCATCGAACATCTTAATTTTGATCGTGCCAATACCTGCGATTTCACATGAAGCATTATTTCCCATCAAAATAACACCTTCAGACAGATTCATATGTTGTAAACCAATCCCGATTGGGACTCATATGAAAGGTGCAACCAGAATCGAGGATCCACTCCTCGCTCACTTTAGAGTTGTCAGCAGAAGCAACTAGGAGTTCACCATCGCTGTAGTCTTGTACAACATCAGCTTCACTGGATTATTCTGGTTGTTTTCCCTTTTGATTCACAGCCTCCCTTTTGATATGGTTTTGCAACTTATAGCACTTAGATTTGATGTGCCCTTTTGTTCTTACAGAAGTTACAAGTTTTACCTCTATTTGAAGATCTCGATCTACCTTTAAATTTACTGTGAGGATTTTGTTCATGTGTCCTCCTACGATTATCATTAGTATTTTGTTCTTGTCTCCAATGAATAATGAGATCCTCTCCCTAAAAGTCAGATTCAACCAAAAGATGTTTCATCTTGTCATATGAGGTTAATAAAGAATAGACTTCATCAACTATGAAAGATTCTCGGATATACAAAATCATATCTCTAAAGGTTGAATAAGACGGTGGCAATGAACAAAGTAAAATTAACCATAAATCTTCTTTATAATATTGAACCTCTATGGCCTCTAGGTCTAAGAGAATTTCTTTAAAAACAGTTAAGTGTTCGTGTAACACCCCTTAACCCCAAACCGTCGCCAGAACAGGGTTACGAGGCACTTTCGGACATATCAAACAATTTACAATTAATTCTTAGATAAATAATCAACATATTAAAATAAA
>JABEZY010271672.1:0-12147 GCA_013467495.1 Gossypium gossypioides
AACTTTGCTAATTTAGGCTTGGGGCAAATCTATAAAGCCACCAATTGTAGAGGGGTTTGAATGCAACTTTAACAAGTCTTCAAGGGCCTCTTTGCAAACTTAAATAATCAACTAATAATCTGATTTGGTTTAGCTCTTGGGACGATTTTTGGGCTGTCCATTTCTTGGTCGGTTCGGTTCAACTAGACCACTTTTTCATAATTAATTAATAATAATTTCTTAACCCAAATTAAATTGGATATAAATTAAAATTAATTATATTATGAATTAATACATATGATTTTTGACCGTCTTAGGCTGAAATTTAGTTCGCCTCGATACTTCAAATTGATTATCAATTTTGTGCTTCTAGCAGTATCTGTTGAGCCATTTTTCGCCCTTTGTACAAATCTGTCGACAATAACCAAAATTCATCAAAATTAATTATAAAATTAACTAGAATTCAACATGTTCATTTTTTAAGTGTACCTTAATTATTTTGTAAAAATTATTTTTTTGACAATAATTTTATCGAAACTGTATGATTTTTAGTTAAAAATGGTATGTAAAAATGTGTAAATTTTCGTGTTTCTAGTAATCCCAATACGAAATTCATCGTAACTCTATCCCACTTCCACTCAGGTATCATCACTGGTTGTAATAGTCCTGAAGGCACTTGATGTTCAGCTTTAACATGCTGACAAATTAGACATTTGATCATAACGTCAGAAATATCACGTTTCATACCTGACCACCAGAAAAACTATCTCAAATCATTGTACATCTTGTTACTCCCCGGATGAACAGACAAGCTACCCCTGTGTGCTTCGTGTAAAATTTTCTGTATAAGCACTGGATTTTTCGGTACATAAACTCTACCTCCGAACATCAAATAATCATTGGTTCCAATCTGAAATTTTAAATTAGGAGCCGACTCACACTGTACTCGTTTAGCTTTCAATTCACTGTCACATTTCTGAGCTTCGCAGATTTGCTGGAGAAACATCAGTTTAGCTTTTAACTCAGCTAAAATCAAGCCATCAATATACAAAGTCAATCGTGTATTCATCACTCTCAAAGCAACCAAGGATTTTCTCCCGGGTTATAATCAATTATTAACTCATAATCTTTCAACAATTCCAGCCATCTTCGCTGTCCCAGGTTTAAATCTTTCTATGACATCAGATACTTCAAAAACTCTTGTGAATAGTAAATATGTGGCATTTTTCACCAAATAAATAGTGTCACCAAATTTTCAACACAAATACAATAGCAACCAAATCTAAGTCATATGTCGGATAATTCTTTTCATGCGACTTCAACTGTCGGGAAGCATAAGCTATCACTTTGCCTTCTTGCATTAAAACACATCCCAAACCGTTCAATGATGCATAACTGAAAATCACAAATTCTTTACCTAACTCAGGTTGAACCAATACTGGCGCTTTGGTTAACAGTGCTTTCAACCGATCAAAACTTTGTTGACATTTCTCAGACATTCAAACTTTACATCTTTTTGTGACAACTGTGTCATTGGTGTAGCTATCATCGAGAACCCTTGTAAAAATCTCCGATAATAACCAGCTAATCCAAAAAAAATTCTAACTTCGGATATGTTTCTTAGTAGTTTCTAGTCAATAATTGCTGAAATCTTACTCGGATCAACTCGAATGCCTTCCACTGAAACAATGTGTCCTAGAAATCCAACTTCTCGGAGCCAAAACTTGCATTTGCTGAATTTAGCAAATAGTTGCTTATCTCTCAATGTTTGTAACAAAATCCTCAAATGCTCAGCGTGTTCAGACTCATCTCGGGAATAGATCAGAATATCATCAATGAATACAACAACGAATCTATCTAAATACGGTCTAAATTTTCTATTTATCAAGTCCATAAATACTACAAGAGCGTTAGTTAACCCAAATGGCATAACAAAAAATTCATAGTGTCCGTACTTGGTTCTGAACGTAGTCTTTGGCATATCAGAATCTTTAACCCGCAACTGATAATAATCAGATCATAAATCAATCTTTAAAAATAACGTTGCACCTTTCAGCTGATCAAACAAATCATCAATTCACAGCAAAGGATATTTGTTCTTGATTGTAACTTTGTTTAGCTGTCAATAGTATTTACACAATCTCATTGATCCATCTTTCTTTTTAACAAATAGAACTGGTGCACCCCGAGGAGAGAAACTAGGTTGTGCAAAACCTCTATCTGTTAACTCTTGCAACAGAGATTTCAACTCTTTTAACTCTGTAGGAGCCATTCTGTATGGAGCTATCGATATCGGTGATGTCCCTGGTACTAATTCAATAGCAAACTCAACTTCTCTGACTGGTGGCAACCTAGGTAACTCTTCTGGAAACACATCTGAATATTCACAAACCATTGGCACTAATTCAATCTTCGGTTCAGACACTTTTGTATCCAGTACATAAGTAAGGTAAGCATCACAACCTTTTCTCACATATTTCTGAGCTAGCATAACCGATATCACAATAGGCAGTCCACTCGAATTATCGGATTAAATATGAAGAATTTCACTATTCTGACATTTCAACTCAATAATCTTTCGTCTACAGTTTACAACAGCATCATGTAGAGTCAAACAATTCATACCCAAGATCACATCAAATTTATCAAATGGTAAAAGTATCAAATCAGCTAGAAAATAGTAACCCCGAGTCATCAAAGGACAATTCTTGCGAACTTTTTCAACTATGACATACTGGCCTAAGGGGTTCGATACCTTAACCATAAATTTAGTGGATTCAACAGGTAAACTCTTACTAGACACTAAATTTATACAGATATATGAATAGGTCAATCCAGGATCGATTGAAGCAGTTACATCAGTGTTATATAGAGAAAAAGTATCAATGATAACATCTGGTGCCGATGCATGCTCACGAGCACTAATTGTATAAGCTCTGGCTGGTGCTCAAGCCTCAGATCTCACAGGAAAATCCTTTGTTACACCATTGCTACTATTCACATATCTAGTATTTCGAGGTGGTTTCCTCTAGCAGCTGTATTACTCGGCCTAGTAATCAAAATTTTATCTTTCTCAGGTAACTCAGGACAATCACGAATAAAATGCTTTTGCGAGCCACATTTGAAACAGGCTTTATTATTCATCCAAAAATCTCCAAAATGCCGTCTTGCACATTGTTGAAACTCTTTTTTGTTTGCCCTGACACTACCTACACACGCTATTGAAGTGGCTTGAGTTTTTGTACTTCCGTGTTGCTTACCACGATCCCTGCTAGAATATCCCACTAAAGCGGTAGAACGAGTATGGAAATCCTTTGATTTCTTTAACGAGGAATTATATGATTTACCCATTAACCACTTTCTTGAATCTCTAGCCTCAGAATCATCTTTTCTTTTTTCTTTACTAAGATCATCGGCTTTGTGTGCTCTATCAACCAAAACAACAAATTCTTTCAGTTCCAGAATTCCAACTAAAAGTTTGATGTCCTTATTCAACCCATCTTCAAAACATTTGCACATAATCTCTTCAGTTGGAATGCACTCTCGGGCATACTTTCTCAGTCTAACGAACTCTCTTTCATACTCGGCTATGGTCATACGACCCTGTTTCAACTCTAAAAATTCCTTGCGCTTTTGATTAAGAAATCATTGACTTATATATTTCTTTCTGAACTCTGTTTGAAAGAACTTCTATGTGATCCTTTCTCTGGGTACCATAGAAATTAAAGTGCTCCACCATTGTTATGTAGTATCTTTTAGAAGAGATACGGTGCATTTAACATATTTCGTTGGTGTACAAGACAATTAATCAAAAACCTGAATCGTATTCTCAAGCCAAAACTTGGCTCTCTCAAGGTCATCATCAATTGTAGCTCTAAACTCTTCGATCCCATATTTTTGAATTTTATCAACAGGCGGCTTACTCATGTGTAAAGATTCCAAACCTTGAGAAGCTACGGGAATTAGTTGGGGAAAAGGTAGGGGTGGAGGCTGCTGACCAGCCGAATTTGTTCAGACAAATTCATAGAACAACTCATTCATCATTTGGAAGAAGGCTTCCTTGGCCTCTCCTTCATGACCCTCAGATATGGGTTTCAAACCAGATGGCGCTACTCCATGAACGGAGGCTAGCGCATTGCTTTCTACATCATCAGAGTTTGCTCGATTGGAATCCATTACTATATGAAAACATGATTTAAAAACTGTCAGGAGATATCACACTATCGCAGGTTAAATATGGTATGTATGCTAGACTTACACATGCTACGTTAGTTGAGAATCGACTAAATCGTAGCTCTGATACCAATAAATGTAACACCCCTAACTTGTGTCCGTTGTCGGAATAGGGTTACAGAGCATTACCGGACTTATCACATAAACAATCATACATTTCATTTTCATCTCTCATATCCAAACAAAAGTCGTTCAAAATCAATCATATAGTCCCTAACTTTAGCCCTCGAGGCCCAAAACAAGCATTAAAAACAATTCGAAACTAAATTGAGAACTCGAGGAAATTTTGAGAAAACATTACAAATTTTCAAAGTACAGAGGACACAAGCCCGTGTGGCCAAGTCGTGTGTCTCACATGGCCAAGTGACACGCCCGTGTCTCAGGCCGTGTGGACATTCGAAATGGGATCACATGGATGTGTCCCAATCTGTGTCCGGCCCCATGTAACTCACTAACTTGGGTCACATGGCCAACCACACGCCCGTGTGCTAGGCCCTATGAAAAGTAGAGAGTATACTGACTTGTGCCACACGGTCAAACCATACACCTATGTGCTAAGCCTGTGAGGTTACCTAAATGCTTGCTTTAGAAGTTACAGTGGACATGCAACCATGTCTCCTGGCAGTGTGTCACACACGGCTGAGACACACGCCCATGTGCTAGGCCATCTGAGGTTACCTAAATGCTTGCTTTAGAAGTTACAGGGGCCATGCGACAATGTCTCCTGACACACGGCTGAGACACACGCCTGTGTCTCTGCCCATGTGGACAAATATAGGCTATGTTCCAAGCCATATTTCTCACCCAAAATTTGCCTCAACCTACTCACATCAAATAGCGTATGACCATATCATCAATAGGAATTCAAAAAAACCAAAATCATGCCAAAATCATGCAATATCATTACCCAGAACCATAATGCTAATATGCATCGTAATTGACCATTTAAAAACATTCCAATATCACCTTCAAAAGCTACCTAAATGGTAAAGTACATATATGCATTATCTTGCCTATAACATAACATGCATATCCTATCTCAATTTCAACCATTTGGCCCTCACAATACCAATTCACAAGGCATTCACATAGCAATATATCAACACATAACATAAGGCCAATTACACATATTTACATAATCAAGTAGACCAAAATAAGCCAAATCAAATGGCTAATTACTAGAAAAAACATATAGGCTACATTAGCCAAAACACCTATACACGCCATTTAACCAAAAACATAAAGTCCAAAAGTACCAAAAAGAGAGTTTGGTAGTGTGATGCAATCTCCAATAACTTCCAAATCGAGCGAGCTTCAGAATCACTATAAAACACAGAAAAGTAAACAGAGTAAGCAATTAAGATTAGTAGGTTTATATAAATGAAAATATAACTTACCAATCAACCACAATTTAGGCAAGTAAATTAAATCATAATGCAGCTCAATTTGGCCTCATTAGCCTAACACATAATCACCAACAAAGTTAACTATGAAATCACAAGTCTCCTAGATTCAATTACCATATGATTCACATACATACCTGTACTAGTTCATATGGAACTTATACACTCTCGTAACCACACTGTGCCCGTTGAACCATTTGAAATACTATTGGATACTCGTGTATCTCGCACACTAAGTGCCAATACATGGTCGAAACCACCTCCATCTCATATCTCATATAGATGCTCAATCTCGAGCCATAACTAGGTCTGCTCACACAAGTTGACGGTCAAAACGTAGCTACACGGTGCTGCTCACACAAGCTATCTAGTAACCGCAACACATACCGAAAACTCAACCATCAGTAGGACGTACAAGACCCGTACCCAAAATACAGTAACCCCTAACGACATGTCATTGTATTCTATCTATTCTTAACGTTCAATCGGGATCCATACAATTGCCGATATTTTATTGAGAATTTCTGTGGTGTCGTACCATCACAATTAAATTGATTAAACATTTAAACACATATATAATTTAAAGCTTATTAACATACGAACTTACCTTGAACTCGTACGGATGTTTTTCTTGATCTATATAATCAAATTTAACTCATTTAATCATTAATCTATTCAATTCAATCCAAATTCATGCTTTGGAAATATTATTTTTTGCCCCTATACTTTTAACTTCTTTACAATTTAGTCCTACTCTCATAAAAATGCAAACTCATGCAATTTAGTCCACACCCATGCTAGTCGAATATCATCTAAGCTTAAAGCAGCCCATAAATTTCATTAATTCATATATTTTATTAATTCTCACATTTCACCAAATAATTTTCACATTTTACGAATATATCCCTATTTGACATTTTCAACAAAAATCACTTTACAAAACTTGTTTATCTAACAACAAGCATTCATTTTATACCACTAAACTTCAAAACCTTAACGTATACATCATTGGAAAAATTCAAACAACTCAATAGTTTTGCAAATTAGTCCCTGGGCTAGCTAGATTAAGCTACAACGATTCTGAGAACATAGATATCATTAAAAACGGATTAGAAATCACTCACCAATTGAGCTTGCAAGCTTGGACAAACCTAGCTATGGTTTCTTCAAGTTACAATCGGTTGAAGAAGAAACTAAAAGATGATATCTTGTTTTGGTTTTATTTATTTTAACACTAATTACTCAATTACCTTTATATCCTTTAAAAACATTACAATTTTCACTTATACCAATCCAACATCTTCCACTAACTCATTTATGGGCTAATTACCATATAAGAACATTCACTTTAAAGTTCTATAGCTATTAGACACCTTTAGCTATTAGAACCCAACTTTTGCGCGTTATGCGATTTAGTCCTTTTTATCAAATTAAGCATGAGAACGATAAAATTTCTTAACAAAATTTTCATATAACTCTATTAACATGTTGTAGACATTAAAAATAATAATAAAATAAATATTTTGACTTTGAATTTGTGGTCCCGAAACCACTATTCTGATTTCACTAAAAACAGGCTGTTATATACCTGGTGTTCAGTTTTCATTCATTATTTTGTTTTTTCAATGAGGACATTACTTCTTTTTAAAGAGGGCAAGGAAATATTTTGCATGAATTTTTAATTTTCAAGTATGTTTTAATCTTTGTACTTAAGTATGTTGAAATAAATGACTGTTTAGAGAGAATTTTTTTTCTTAAGTGTGTTCAAATGCAAACATGATTTCTGATTTTATCTAAGTTATTCTTATGTTATCTTGAGTGATGGAATGCTTGTATGTTCTTTAGACTTATGTAGTATTTTCCATCAAAATTTGATTTCTTTAGAAATAGACATGTATGAAGGTTTAAGTCTTTAGAATTGACTTAGTACTTTTCTTAAGGTGAAATACTAGGAGGTATAAGAATCTAAACATGATATCGGCATGTTTTCTTTGGATCGTTTGAGCCTTTCAAGCCGACCTTATTAAATTAACCCTTGAAACTTTATTTTTGAGCTTAATGGTCTATTTATTGCAAAGTACCTACATTATATGCCACATTACCATCTTTTTAACTTTATCCTATTTTGTGCACCCTAGCAGGCTCTCTTGATCTTCCACTAAACTAACAAGTTAGCAAGAACTACTTATCTCTCGACCTCACAGTCTAGACTAGTTCAAAGGTGAGGGGTTCATGGATAGACCATATGATTTTGTGTTAATTCCCACCTAAATGACTTCTTAAGGTCGTTAATCTTAGGGTTTAAGTTATTCCTTTCCCAAATAGTTGATCCGTTGAGAAAAAAATTACATAGCAATCAATCAATCAAACCTTCACTCACTAATCTCTTATAAGAGGATTAGTTCCTCATGGAATCCATAAACACAATAAACTTGATAAATAGAATAAATACAATCCTAGGGTTTAAGTTGTTCTTTTCTTTCTCGTTACACAAGAAAAGGATTTGTATGATTGGTTTCTTGGCGACCTACCTTCCACTCGATCTAATCTTTTGTGAACTTGCTCGAATTTATGTGGCATGAATCTCTACATTTTTTTCATCACATTTTGCAATTCAAAATTAGAAAATTCTTATGACATGATTTACAAAGGATTAGTAATCAAAAGAATCATGTAAATAGAAAGATGTTTGCCTCACCAAATCAAAACCTCATAGATTTGAATTAGAAAGAAAAAAGTCACTCCTTTAGTGTTTGCACACAAAATTTGGCTTTTTCCACTCTAATGATCTCACACACTCGTGCCTTTTACCACTCAAACTCTTAGATTCATTAAGAACGTTTTGAAGAAACAAACTTAACAAAGCACAATCCTAAAGTGTTTGTTAGAATGGGGAAAAAGAAACAAAATGGTAGGTTTGAAAAATGATTCGATAGAGATGGTTCAAAAAGGCTTAAAATGGTGTTCAAGATGCATTTTGGCAAATCGGGAAAATAAAAATTCTGGCTCGAAAAATTTTTCACTACCTTCAAATTTCATAAAAATTGTGTAAAATAGGCTCCAAAATACGAATTAGGTGAAAATTTCGCTACCTTCAAATTTAAAAAAATGTGTAAATTCATCGGCAAACTTATCGACAACATTTAAAGAATGCCATCTCGGTTTAATCTCAAAAAGTTTCTTACCTTGCTTACATTTTGACACTTGTGGATGAAAATCATTTTCCAACGTACCTTTTTCAATCACATGGAATCGTCTCTCAAAAGTGGAGTAATGTATTGACAAATTTGGCAATGTAATTTTGCAAACCTATGGCAAAGAAACACAAATAGATAACAATAAATCATGGTTAGTTAAAACTAATTCACTGCTCACTCTTTCTTGGTTATTTTCTTGCTCAATTTCTTGTTCTAAAATGAAATTCTTATCACTAGTACTTTCTTTTATTTCTTTCCTCTATTTCATTCTCTTTTTCAATCTCACTTTATTTTTTCTCACTCTTTTTCTTTTTTGATTTCTTTTTTCGTACTTTCTTTTTCTTTTTCGATTTCTTTTCTTTTTTCGAGCTCTTTTATTTTTCTACAATGAATAGATATTTTTCCTGTCATAAGAGGAACATCATTAGTAACAAAAACATAAAAGACACATATAAAAAATTGAACTAAGTTGATCATATTGTACAACACTTAAACTGGAAGAGAAAGAATGTAATGTAGAAACTGACTCATATATGAAACTAAACCAATTGAAACTATTTTCTTAAAACCTTTTTTCAATGGAATTGGTCTTAACATCAAGGTTATAAAGGAGGAGATTCATTAAAACAACCTCTTCATATACTCATTCTAAGATGACTACAAAATTCTATATGAGTTTATAGAGTTATATATGTTTGTATACATGCTATTGTCCATGTAAATAAGCAATCATTTAAGATTATCACAAACATTAGTTGGTACTTCCTATTTTACATAACCTACAAATATTTAAAAATATTATAGTTCAAAGAATAACCCTCTAATGCTTCCAACAAAATCTAAAGAACAAACAAAAACTAAAAATACTTCTTCTGGTAAATCATAGTATATTCCATTGTATGGGATTTCACCATGTGCTTGAACTGAGAACTTGATCCAAGCAAGAATGGAGTCCTAAATCCCAGATGGAGTTTCCATACGAATCTACAATTATTCAATCAAAAAGTTAAAATAGACATGGAAAAGAGCTTTGTAACACCCCAAACCCGGCTTAAACGTTATGGTCGAATCTGGCGTGTCACATTGAAGTGTTTTTCGAAAATTGGAGTTGTTGGTAAAAATTCATTTCCAAGTTTTAAAAACCCCTTAATTATTATTTATCAAAACATCTAGCCAAAATGTTTGCCTTGTTGTTTGCTTTTGTTATAATAAGTTGATCTAAAAATCGCGGAAGCTTTTGAAACTCTATTGTTTAAATTTCGTGTCTTTGAAAACAGTGATTATTTTGACAATTCGTCTTCTCCTAAACTAGCAGTTTAAAATAAGTAAGCAAAAGCCCAATTACAAATTTAAACAAACTTAAAGACCTTATTACATAAACAAAACCCAACATAAACCTTAAATTTAAATAAAAGCAAGTGTAGAACTGCTACAGTTGTGTGGCCACCTCCGAGTCCCTCGTAGCACCAAATTGCCTAAGGCTGAGGATTACCTTCACAGTTAAAAGGAAAGAGTGAGTTTACGAAAACTCAGTGTGTAATCCCCTATCAGTCAATCAGTATACAACAAGCAGTAACAGTCTGGGCCTGAGCCCTATTCAGTAACAATGTGGCCTTAGCCCAATATAGTAATAGTACAGTGCAACAATGCAACCCATCCCAATCCAACCAACACACCACTTCGTACCACCAACACACCATGTGATGATAAAGTAAACTCACCCAGCCAACAGACCAATATCGCATCAAAGGTGCCAGTAATAGTATCGCAGCGAAGCTGCCAGTATCAATATTGCAGCAAAGCTGCCAGTAACAGTATATGTGGTAAAGCCACCAGTACAGTATACTTCTTCCATAACGATATCCCAACCCCATGCAGTATGTCATGTCATAAATCATACGTGTATGTAGAATGTCATACTTAGTAACAGTCATATACAAATCATGAACACATCAGTCAACCTACCTCTAAGGGTATAATGGTGATTCCTATCTATTAGGGGTAAAGTAGTCATTTTACCCTTTAGGGGTATTTTGGTCACTTTTCCTATTTTGGGGTCTCGATTCATATATCGACCTCTCGAGAGGTTCGCAGTCGCCTCAAGCGACTCAGGAAAACTAAATGGTCATAACAGTGTAAATGGGCCCATAGCCCATTACTCAGTCCAAGTGGACCCACATGGCCCATCTCGATCCAACATGGCCCATTATGGCCCAAGCCCATGAAAATGCTCATGGAGGCCTCTACAATCTATTGCCCATGATTCGCGGATTGGGCTTACCACATGAGCGATCACACGCCTGTGTGGTCTCAAACGTCGTATTTCTGGCTTTTCAGCTTTTTGTCATTCTACCGTTACAATAGGGTGTTTACACACCTGTTTACGAGAAAAGCACAAATCTCTACGTACACCAACCTAGATTCAATCATGACCCAAAGTCAGTCATTTAATCGTTAGGGTAAAGCACCCTCTTATTGACACTTAATCCAAAAACACCAGCCTTACCTTGCTTGAATGAGGGCGACTTTAATCCTCCAAGACCGCCAACCAAAAGTGGTCACACACTTTTATCGATTATCTGTACCACAAACAACGATCTCATTAAATAAGTTATGCCATATAAGTGGCCTCAAATCGTGAACGATATCCTATAGGAACATAATCAGTATATGGCCTAAACCCCAAAAGTGAGGTAGCATATTACCTTGATTGAACGTTGAGAACAAGGGTTGCGACTACTTCAAACCACTTACAATCTAGCACACCTCGAAGGAAACCCTAAAACCGCAACGAGTAACACATTTTGAGGAAAGAATCAACAGTCGGTAATCAAAAGATAAAAAAATGTATTCGATTTTAAGAAGAAGAATAGAAGAGAACAGGTTTAATCAAAAAGTGGGGAGTATAAACATTGTACCGATAGTCAGAAACACTTGCAGCACCAGAATAGATCAGTGCAAAGAATGATACAACGAAAGGGTGATATTCGGCTAGGAGGTAAAAGGAGAAATAGCCTAGAAAAGGTAAACCGATTGGAAGACAAAGAGGATATTCGACCAAGAGAGCACAGATTGAGGAAGAGAAGAAGAAAGAAAGAGGAATGGAGAATCAAAAGCTGATAAATGAAAGAAAGAAAGGAGAATTCGGCAGAGAAGGGAACCAAAATACTATTCAGCCAAAACCAAAAAAAAAGAATAAAAGGGAAGGGCAAAAAAAAAAATTCGAACAAACCCAAGAGATACTAAAAAAATTAGCAAAAATCGGTACCAAAAAGCAAAAAGAGGGAAACATTACCCAAAACCGAAATGAGAAGTATACCAAAATGAGCAGTATC
>JABEZY010271858.1:0-15503 GCA_013467495.1 Gossypium gossypioides
AGTTAAATTTTAAAAAATAATTTTGGGTCCTTGTAACCACTGTCACCCATCGTAATAAAATTTGTTCACTTTAATCAAATTTTTTATTAACTTTCATCACCTCATAATTTATTTATTAATTTTTTGTATACTAATTTACTTTTTTACTTGCTTAATTGTTTCAATTATCTTCAGATTCTTGTCACTATTTAGGTTTGCTGCTTTACCGACAAAACAAGCGTAAAATACGGCCAAAATTTCGTCCCAACACTTTTTTTTTTTTAAGATATTTTTCAAATTTATTTCTTTAACTTTTATTTTTAAAAAGTTAATTCTTTCACTTTAGTAGTCAAAGAAATGAATGCATGGGGCCATTGACAACTCAACCAGTACCCAGTCCACTAAGATTCCTCTTGTCTTCTCAATCCAACTACTAATAATTTGATCCAATATTGATTGTTTGTTGAAACTTTTTTTTACAATTGACAGTAATCTCATAACACAAATCCTTTGGCTAAACCAAAACCAAGAATTCCTACCTTATATTCTTCAGTGTTGGAATTTTCCAAGCACATCAACTCCAATTTCTTCGTCTAGGTTTCTCATCATTTTAGTGCTACCTTCATCCCTCTTCTTTTCTATTTCCCCTTTCCATAAAGCCAAANNAAAAAAAAAAAACTTCAACTTTACTCTCTGTGTTCAGTTTTTCCTTTCTTTTATTCCAAAAAAATACCTAATCTTCAAATCCTTTTGATTGTTTTCAACTAGTGGAGCATTTTCTCAGCACCAAGTCTAGTTTGATTTTGAAGTTCTCAACTGAGGTAAAGCTACTTATATATGCTTCATTTCTTAATTGTTTTTAGATACATATATATATTGATCTAATAATCTCTTATTCTGCTTTTTTCTTGAAGCAAATCAAAGCTAAAATTACGTGGCATTACACTGGTATATTTGATTTTGTTAACTAGTATGAATTGATGAGCAACAAATAAAATGTAATAAAAGCTTCTCAACCAAGTCTTCTTTCTTTCTACTTATCTCACCAATTCTGTACCATACTTCCAAAATTTCTATGGTATAAAATTAATTTTAGTTTGGCATCATATCAATTCTGCTGTCGGTATAAGTTTATCATAGTATTCACTTTTTGTGTTTTGTCTGCAGCTGGACTGAATCGAATAAAAGCCGATTAATTTTCATACTTGGAATTGTCTTTCACCTTGCGTGGTATGTCTAAGAAGTAGGTGTTCATCTTCAACATTTTTTATTTCTTTAATATTTTTTTCTAATGATAATTACTTATGAATTGCTACAGTGTTTGAACTTGGAAAATCGTATTCTTCAATCGAGCTTGTCTAGAATGGGTTGTGAATTTTGCGAGTCTCTTGCTAACTCCGTTGGAACACTAGTTGCGGACTATGTGGTAAAGCCGGTGGGACGTCAACTTGATTATGTCCGCCACTTTCATGACAATGTTGAAAAGCTGGTGGAAAAAAAGGTGAACTTGTAAGGGCACGAACTCGTCTGCAGCATGAGACTGAGGTTGCTGAAAGGCAGCTTTTACATATTGAAGATGATGTAGGGGATCTGCAAAGGAAGGCAGTGGAAATCCTATCGAATGTAGAAACTTTGGAAATGGAAATTCAACAGAATAAGAGGTGTCTCAATTGGTGTCCTAATTGGAGTTGGAGATATCAATTAAGCAAGCAAGCAATGAAGAAAACTCTGGATATATCTGAGCTTTTGGAGAAGATCAACAAATTTGGTCAACCTGGACGAGTCGGTTACCGTGCTCCTAGTACCCTTCCCACCATAGAATTCCTATGCTCTAAGGAATTTGTGGTTTCTGAAGCTTCAAAGATTACTTTCCATCAAATCATTGAAGCCCTACAAGATGACAATATCAGCATGATTGGATTGTGGGGGATGGGAGGGGTGGGCAAAACCACCTTGGCCCGTGAAGTTGGAAATCAAGCTGAAAAACTGAATTTGTTCAATAAAGTTGTGATTATAACTGTGTCTCAAAAGCCAAACTTCGAAGTAATTCAAGATCAAATTGCACAATTCATAGACTTTGATATGAAGAATGAACAAGGAAGAAGATCAGTGCAAGATTTAAGGTTGAGACTGAAGAAGGAACAGAGGATTCTTATTGTCCTTGATGATATTTGGACAAATATCAACTTAAAGGAGAAGATAGGAATTCCGACTGGCGAAGGTCATAAAGGTTGCAAAGTTCTTTTAACAACACGCCGTCAACAAGTATGCCTTGCTATGGATTGTCAAAAGGTGGTACAACTGGGTTGTTTAGATGGCGATGAAGCTTGGAATTTGTTTGCAACGAAAGCAAGTCTAAATGGCTCTGCTGATGACGCTATTAGAAAGGTGGCAACTAAAATCATCAGAAAATGCCAAGGTTTGCCCATTGCTATAGTTTCGTTGGGAAGTGCTTTGAAAGGTAAAAGTTGTCACGAGTGGAAAGCGGCATATCGGAGACTCAAAGATCGTAGATTAACTGAAATTGAAGATGTTAATGAAGAAAATGCTTATCTATGTCTTGAGGCGAGCTTCGATTACTTGAAGGGTATGGAGACGAAGACTTGTTTCTTATTGTGCTCTTTATATCCCGAAGATTATGAGATTTATGTGGAGGACTTGGTGAGATATGCATGGGGATTGGAGTTGTATAAAGGCATCAACTCAATTGAAAATGTTAGAAGTGAAGTGCTTGCATCGACTGAGATCCTCAAGAACTCTTGTTTGTTGTTAGATTGCAGAAGAAAAGGGCATGTCAAAATGCATGATGTGGTTCGTGAAGTTGCTTTATGGATTGCATCCTCCAGAGAGGAGTTTTGTTTTGCGAGTGTTGGAACATTGCCGATGGATGAAAGTTTCAAGCATTTCATAGCAATATCCTTCAACCCTGATCAAATGGGTGAACTTCCCAAAGGATTGGTTTTCCCAAATCTCAAATTTCTTTTACTTGGTGGAACAGGTGAGGGTCACATGGAAACTTCAAGTGAATTCTTTGAGGGTATGAAAGCATTAAAAGCTTGTACTTTGGCTGATCTATTGATATCTCCAGTTGCATTTCAATTCCAAATGAACCTTAAAACATTGAAGTTGTGTAACTGTAGATTCTCTGACATCTCAATGATTGGGAAGTTGAAGACACTTGAGATTTTTTCTTTAAGTGGATCTCTTATCTCTGAATTACCGAACGAAATTGGTGATTTAGAAAATCTAAGACTTTTGGAGTTGTCAAATTGCACAGAACTACGAAGAATCCCTCATCGATTAATACAAAGATTGTCCAATTTAGAAGAACTATACTTGCATGGTTCTAGCTCAATAATATGGGCGACTGAGAACACAACTGAAAAAGAATGCTATTCTAGCCTATCAGAGTTGAATTTATTGCCCAAGTTGGGTGTACTATCATTGGATTTGTGTCGTCAACATCTCTCAGATGGCTTTGTGTTTCCTAAATTATGGAGATTTGATGTTTTCATTAGTTTTCCTTGGACGAGGTCATTTGAACCTTGTCCGATCTCAAGATCTTTGACAATATTTAATGAGTCCATAGATGCATGCAAGCAACTATTTGAAGATGTAGAATCTCTTGACCTGAAAATAGTGCAGGGCTCTCCAAACCTTATTCCAAGCTTGGAGTTGGAATTCAGTAAGTTGGCTTCTCTAGATCTTCATAGTTGCAATGGTATGAAATGCCTAATTGATGCATCAAAGCAACAGGTGCCAACCACTGCATTCTCTAATTTGAGAAGCTTATCATTAGCATCTATGCTTGCTTTAGAAGAGCTGTGCAATGGCCCTCAACCACAAGGTTTCTTACAAAAGTTAGAAACCTTGTCCTTACGGGATTGCAATGAAATGATTGGTGCAATTCCAATTTCACAAAATCTTGAAGAGCTTCAAGTTCATCAATGCGGTAAAATGCAAGTGCTATTCCAGACTGTTGAATTGAGGAGCATAGAACAGTGGCCCAATCATCATTTAAGCCTCCAAAGTCTAAAGGTTGTACAAATAAGTGAGTGCAACAATTTGAAATATCTCTTCCCAATGTCAGCTGCTAATAATAGCCTTGGGCAATTGCAAACTCTGGATATATAGAGATGCTCACAATTGGAAGAAATAATACAAGGGACAGAAGGGTTAAACATAAGCCCCCAAAGTCTAAGGAAAATAAGAGTAAGTGAATGCAATAAGTTGACATCTCTTTCCTCATTGTCCCATGGTCACAGGTTGCAGGAGTTATTAGTGGACGATTGTCCCCGGTTGACACCTCTTATCATTTCGGCTAAAATACAAGTAAGATTTATAAATTATTAATTATTAATTGAATTGCTTTCTTTTCTTTCTTTTTTTTCCTTGTTAATAATTCGTTATCCCAATAGAGCAAATGCTTGCATAGCTGTTTAAAGGATGCATAGTTTTCATTTTATAATTTTGGTCTACAAACTAATCCAAATTACAGCTAGCTGACTATAATACCATTTAATAACTCAGATAAAATTTCATTAAGAGACTTTTTATGATTTGTAAGAGAAATTAATTAGTAAAATGATAAGTTGTTCACTTTCTTTAAACATCTTGAAATGATTTGTTTATAGAAATTGGAGCTACGGAGAATAACAAGTGAGCAATTGAGCAATATAGATATATTTAATTGTGAAGAAGTGGAGCAGATTACTGAGAAGGATCAAACTTCATCACATGATCATCGACTCCAACCTATTTGCTTTCCTAATTTGACTCAGATTAGTATCTTCAATTGTGAAAACTTAAAATGTCTCTTCCCGATTACTGTTGCTCACGGAGGCTTTCCAAAACTTCTAAGTGCGTCCAATTTGCAAACTCTGGAGATAAGCAACTGCTCCCAGTTAGAAGAAATAATCCAAGAGCCACAAGTGTCAAACATAAGCCTTCAATGTTTAAAGGAAATAAAAGTTGAAAACTGCAACAAGTTGACATCTCTTTCCTCATTGTCCCATGGTCACATATTGAAAAGTTTGACAAATCTAAAAATTTACGATTGCCTTCAATTGGAAGACACTTTTCCAATCTCAATGGCTCAAGGTCTTCCTCTACTGAATGAGGTTGTGTTGCAAAATTTACCTCAATTCAAAGGAAGGGATGGAAACGAGATTGTGCTTACCCTTTCATCATTGCAGAAGTTAAAAGTGGTGAATTGTCCCGAATTGACACCTTTTATCATTTCAACTAAAATACAAGTAAGTTTTATATATTGTTTATTAATCTTTTATTGATTTTCCCCTCTTGATAATTTACTTTCTGAACTATACAAATGCTTGTATATTATTTTATAGTTTTGGTCTAAAGATTCATCTATTTTTTTGTAATTTGATATAATTGGCTATAAAAGATAGGAAAAAAAAATTGGGCTTATTATTGAAGGAAAAAGAATTAGATAAAAGAATTCGTACAAAAGTGTTTAAACTTGAATAATTTGATTTTTTTTAAATTAATAAATGCTATGTAAGTAAATTAATTAACAAAATGAGTGATAAGTTGTTCATTGCTTTCAACATTTTGAAATTGATGATTGATGATATGTTTATAGAAATTGACCCTTCGGAGGATGAAAGAAGGGAAGAAAATGAGCAACATGATGGGGGGAGGAGGATCATCAGTAAGTATGGAATATTTAAAAATTTCCAATTTTAGAGAGTTATTTGATTCTAGTCATAACCTTTCAAGCCTGAAGTTCTTAATTTTGTTTGGACTAACCGAATTGTGAGTGATATGGAATGGTCCCATCGAAGCTGTATACTTTCAAAATCTCACTCAATTGAAAGTTAGAAAGTGTAGAAGCTTAAGATACATATTCTCACCTACCATTGCTCAATATTTGCCACGACTGAGCAAGTTACATATATCTTGTTGTGAGGAATTGGAACAAATTATTGACAAGGATCAAAAGTCATCACAACATCATCTCCAACCTATTTGCTTCCCTAGTCTGGCTGAAGTTATAATCTCTTATTGTGAAAACTTGAAATATCTCTTTCCGATTACTTCTGCCTATGGTGGCCTTCCAAAATTGAAGACAATAAGCCTTGGAAACGTCCCCAAATTAGAGCAGGTGTTCGAAGGAGATGAAGCAAATGTGAGTCAGGATGAAGAGAAAGTGATACACCTACCACAATTAATCTGCATAGACCTTCGTAGGCTACCAAACCTCATGAGCTTCAGCCCTGTAGGTTATCATTTTGTTTTCCCATCTTTGGTGGATTTAGAAGTAGAAGATTGTCCCAACCTAACCACAAGGTTTAGTGTTGATTCAGAGCAATCAGTGCATGCCGAAACACAGGTGCACTTCTCTCCCAAACTAATGTTCATCTATTGAATTCTTTTCTGTGTATTCACCCCAACTCTTTAATTTCTATGAATTCATGCAATATTTTCATTTATGTTTTATGCTTTATTTACTAAATGAAATTACATCAACTGTAATTAATTTATGTTGGTTATCAGTAGTTCTTTCTGGATATCCTTGTTGCATTATTATTTTCTTTTGTTGTTAATATGTCATCATTTGCTCAATCATGGGAAAATCCTGTTTGCTTTCATCATCATAAACAAACAGTAATATGTCAAGCTTTAATTCGTTTTGCAGGCAAGCCAATCAGTTGATGAAACTATAGTGGAAGAATCTGATACAGCTCAGGAAACTACATGGCCAGCTGGTAGCGACATAAGTTGGTTTCAAGACATTGAATAAGACATTTATGAGCAACTTTTTGAATACGAAGATTCAATTGTGTTTAGAGTTGGACTGCAATGCAACATGGAACCAGCAGCCAGCTACTGTCAAGATTAGCAGCAGCAAAGCAACTGAAATGTAGCCATCGATCTCAGCAGCATTGCTTGGTGCGCAAGATTGAAGCTGGACCGAATGAAGCAATCAACTTTGGATGTTTTGTTCTTTTGTAATTTAGTTTAGTTCAATCTTAACTTACTTACAAAGTTAGTAAGATTAAGTTAGTGAAATGATCTTTGATGTAATGGCTGATTGGTCAGCTACTTTTGAGCTTTATTTTAGCTATTGTTTAGACTTGTATTAGTTGGAGCAGTTAAACAAATTAGGTAACTGTCAAGCTATTTTTGTAAGTCCTTTATATTTCAAAATTTGAATGAAATACATGGCTGATCAGTTACAAATTTTTGCTGTGCATTCAAGTCTTGTTTTGCTGCTTTGTTTGTTTTCTTTTCTGCTTCGATTCTTCATTGGTTCTGTTTTGGCAAATCTGTTTAAGCATGCTGCCAATGTTCCAACAAATTGAATGAAGGCAATTATATAAAAAGAGGTTACCTGAAAATCCATCCATTGTGAACCTCTGGTAGTTGTTTCATTAAACAACTTTGGAAAAATTACTTTATTTAAAACAGTTCATATTTTTTAATGTTTGAATATCTTATATAAATTATTTTTCCTCAAACGAATAAATCATAATATTAACAACTAAACAATAGCTAGAGTCAATAAGTAAATAAAACAAATTTTCTAATCTACAAAAATCTTTTGTTGTATGATTTTATTTGTTATGATGATTTAAAATAGTACGTGATAAGCAAATATGTTAGTTTTATAATTAATTACAACATATAATATATTTTATTTTTTTTCTACTAAATATTATCAGTATGGTTATTAATCATTGTTTATATGTTTAAATTTTTTCAATTTTATTTTTATTTAATTTTTGGATCATGATTTAAATTTTAACTAAGGCAAATTACCCTATTCATCACTCTAAAATAAGGTCGTTTCTATTTTGGTAACTCTAAATTTTTTGTCAATTTAGTCATTGATGTTAGAAAAATTGTTCAAAATCGTCACTCATTTGTTATCTCATTAATGGATTGCTTATTGAACCTTCCACGTCAACATTTTTTCACAAAATTACAAAATTTTAAGTTAATGTAACACCACATACCCAGTCTAGACATTAAGACCAAGTTTGGAGGCTACACCAAAGCATTTTAAACCAAAATAATAACGATAATTTAAAAAGGAAGACTCAAACCCTCTATCTCAAACACATAAACAAAACACTTAACCACAGATACAAAAACTTAATTATTAGTAGACTTTAACAGACAAACATTCAAATTTTGGGGCGTTACAGTTAATATTTTGACCCAAATTCATAACCAACAAACCACTGGTGTCCAAGTCATCATCCCCGTAAATCTACAAAGAGCTCTAACCGTTGATTCTCATTATTATCATCATCATTAACTAAAGGAACCGCCGTCATCGAATAAGGAGGCAGCACCCTCCCATTAGTAAACAATGATCGTCCATTCCTTGCTTCATGATGCTCACCGTGAGTTATAACTCTAATATCTTAGAGTTATTTGTCTTTTATTTTAGTAAGATTTTAGTTTATTTTATAAGTTAATTTTAGTAGATTTTAATAATTTTATTTTATTTATGTTTTAGTTAATTATATATTAGTAGTGTTAAATCATACTTTCAAGTGTTTCTTACCCAATATATGGAGAATGGATAGCTTGACATAGGCAATTAATGTAGATTTTTGCTCCGACGAAAGATGTTTCCACCCCAGTGAACGTAGATAGACAACTCTTTGCTCTAGTGAAAAGATTGTCTATTGGAGCAACGCAATTACCTGAACAATTTTCAAGAGCTGTGATTTTTAGGGATTATAAATGGGAAAAAAGACCTAAACTCAAGAGATAAGAGGAAAAAAAGAGAAGCTGCCAAAGGCTTCCCGTATCAAGAACCAACGGATTTCATTGAGAAGGTTGAGTTTCTCCATCTATTTTCTTTTTGATTCCTTTTTCTATGTCTAGTTAATGTTTTTATTTCTAGATGTTTTTCAATTCCTCCATGAACTAAGTTCCTTTTTTAGGATTGCAATAGATTCCATGTTTAGTTAATTGAATGTTTTCTATTTTTGTCTCTTTTTATTGTAACAATCTAATTTTCATAAGTATAAAAAAAGCCAAATCATGACCGAATTCACTAAGTCAAAATGTCCAGGGAATTAAATTAAGAAGGTTACGACTTAAAAGTGAGACTACAAGATGAAATTAGAAAGAAAATAATTAAATGAAGCTATTAAATAAATGGTACAAAGACTAAATTAAAAAGCGATGTCAAATAAATAAGTTAATTAAAGTTTTATGCATGTCCTTGATTAGTGATATTTCTATGTCCTTAAAAGTAATTATTCGATAATTAACATAAGTTAGTGGCTTTAGATGATCTAAGTCATTGATGATCAATTAGTTTAGCATGAGATAATAATGGCCATTGATTATAATAAATAAATTTTAGTTAATTGAAAGTAATTAATAAAGATGGTGGAATGAAAGAGAAAACATATTTTCTCATCTTCCACATTCGGTCTTAGTAAAGAAAGAGAAAAGAAGAAAATTGTCTTGAGTTTTGCTTCCATTGCCACAAGCTTTTAGGATTCGAAGCTTGAACATTATTTTCAGCTTCATTAACTATAGTTAGGTTCGATTTAACTGACATCTTGAATCTATAAGAAAATACAATATTAGAACGGATCAAAGGCATCACACTATCACAGGGTATATGAGTCATGTATATACTAAACTCTACTCCGCTACATTAGTCCTAGAATTGACTAAATTGTAACTCTGATACTGCTAAATGTAACACTCCTAACACGTATCCGTCACCAGATTAGGGTTACAAAGCATTACCGTACAAACAGAACATTAAAACATACATTTCATACATCATTGAAATCATATTATAACACATTCATTCACATACATATTGTCCCTTAATCGAGCTTTCGAGGCCCTAAAACTACCTTATAAATAAGTCGGGACCAAATTTGAAACATTTGGAGAGTTTAAGAAAAAGTTAGAAAAATTTGTCTACAAGGGTCACACGGCCGTGTAGCCAGGCCATGTGCCTCACACTGCTAAGACACACACCTTTGTCTCAGACCGTGTAACCTTCGAGCTAGGGACACACGTTGTGTCCCAACCTGTGTCCTCACCTATATAACTCTCTGAGTAGGGTCACACAGTCGTGTTACATGAGTAGGGTCACACAGTTGTGTTACATGTCCGTGTGTCAAGCCGTGTAACTCTCGAAATAGCCCCACACGTCCGTGTGTCAGGCCGTGTGCTAGGCTGTGTAACTAACTGACTTGCATGCAAAGAAACCTACAGGAGACACACGGCTATGTCGCTAGGCCATGTTTCATGCATGGCTGAGTCACACACCCGTATCTCAAACCATGTGGACCTAAAATTTGCCTAAAATCAAGCCATTTCCAAAACCAATTCATGCATGATCCTTTAGGCCAATTGTACACATATTCAAGGCATCAAAACCCTATCAAAACATACATATAAATACCAATTTAAGAGTCCTAAATCAACTAACCAATATGCCATTCAAGGCACCTCAATTGCAATTCATCAAAACCTATCTAAACATGCGTATTTCATTACTTACCATTCCTCAACTATTAGTTCCAAAAACTTACTAAACATACAACATAAGGTAGCTCAATGACACAAATCATCAAATGATACTAATAAACCATTTTCATCCATTATCAAAAGCGACCAAAAATACTTTCTAAAACAAACATTATAACTTATTATGCATACATGACACCAAAACACAAACACATTTTGTTGTTATTTACATATTCATCAAACATCACTTTAAAACATCCTATATACATTTCAACCACAAATTCAACTACATAAGTTTATACATGACACTACCTTATGAGATACAAAAACTAACAATATCGATGGATAGTATGAGCCAAAGATTTGATCTGTCCAAAATGTCAGCAGCAATGATATACAAAACAATCCACAAGAACGAATAAGCTTATAAAGCTTAGTAAGAACATAGTATATCATTTAATCTAACAATAATTGAATACGATTCATATATTATTCAATTTAGAGTTACCGAAGTCTAAATAGGGTAGAAAAACTCATTCAGAGGTACCAACGTACAAACAAGGGCACACATGTGCAATTCAACAATAATATTCTAAAAACATAATAATTAAAGCATTATAATATAAGTACACAAATAGAAATTCTTTTACATATTAAAACACTATAAACTTACCTCGAGACTAGGGCGTAAAAATGAGATCAACTAATCCGAGGCTTTAACTTTTCTCTAATCTAGATCCGTACGTGGTCTATCTTGATCATGCAAGCAAGAAGGTTTGGTCGAATACCCTAGCTAGCTCCTATGGTGTATTTTCGGTTGAGTTATCAAAATGAAGAAGATGATACCATCTTCTGTTTACTTTTGTTTTATGTTTTATTTACCATTTTACCATTTTTCCCTTTAAAAACATTAATAATTTCAATAGAACCTTGCCATAAACATCCACTAACTATAGAAATGGTCTAATTTAGTCCTTTTTACTTAATTAATCATGCAAACATCAAAATTTCTTAATGAAATTTTTATACGATCATACTAACATCTCATAGACATTAAAATAATAAAAAAATAATAATTTACTAATTAAATTTGTGGTCTCGAAACCACTATTTTGATTTCACTGAAAATAGGTTATTACACTGCCCCACTAGAGCGGGGCCTTTTAGCAATTGTCCCATGACTAACACCTCCTATTGGAGCCCCATCAACCTTATTCGAAGCCCACAATGAAGCCTGAGTTACTGGATCATTCCTAACATGGTCATAATTAATATTCCCATTTTTCATATTTCCATCCTCAGTAGTGGGTTCACTGTTAACCTCATTCTGTTCATTATCCTATTCTGGCCCTAACAATGCAGCCAACTCCATCGGAGCCCTTAGAGGTCACCCCTTATGACCCTTCCTACCATGAGTTATCATTCCATGTGCATTCATTTCAGTGTTTTATGGATCTACAATTTTACAATTAAGAACTTTTAGTACTTTGTTTGGTCTTTTACGCACTCACATTTTATAACACTCTTATTAAATTTTTATGCAATAGTCTCTATAATATTAATAGATTTTCAATACTATTTCTATGGACTTGGCATCAGACCTTAGGACTTTGTCGTTTAATGTATAAAACAATTTCTGAATCCATTGTGGTTTTTTTTCCCCAAAATTTTCCCTTTCCATGTATGCATGCATGCAAACTTACTTAAGTAGATTTAAAATCTCAGTCCGAGGTTTTGAACCAAGGCTTTAATACCACTAAATGTAACCTCCCAAATCCGGCCTAGACGTTGTGGTCGAATCAGGAAGGCCACATTGGACACCTTAGTGTCGAACCTACCCTAACGATAGTTAAAAACCTTCAAGTACTCCCTTTTATAAAACTTTGGTTTCTATTGTTAGCTTTGGAAAAATGCTCATTTACTTAGTCCAACCATGTTTAGGTTGAATAAGTGAATTAGGTGAATTTTTAAAAAAACCCAACTATCGGCGTTGCCTTCGAAAAATCATATTGTTATCTTATTACCAGGGGAAATGTATAATTACTAGTCAAATTATTAATTTAGCTATATATCATGCATAGTCCATTTCAAAATATTTATAAAAATTGTGTATCTATACCAAATATATGTGTCATGCATGCATGAAAAACCCCAAAATCTCAAACAATCCCAAATCACAGTTTAAAGAAACTTTACAATCCAAAACCAAATAATAATAATAATAAAATAACCCTAAAATATAATTAAATTAAAATAATATCAAGAAGTAAAGTCAAAAGTCTGTCGCATATCCGCATGTCAATTTCGATCCTAAGTTCAATCATTAACTGAGAAAATGAGGTAATAGGGTGAGCTTAACAAGCTCAGTGCGAGACTAAACAAGCAAGTATTAAGCATTCATACAAGCAATTTCATAGAGGTACCAATAGCACAATCAAACATTATCAATAATAATTTCAAATGCAAATGATCGTGAAAAATACACATGTAAGATCCTACCCATACCATCCGCTACACACCACGAGTTCCCCAGAACCCGTCTGCCAAACTCCAACATATGTGAGCAAACTCGATGTGGTAAAACCACCAATAATCAATAATGCAGTGAAACTGTCAAATAAATAATGCAATATAATCGTCAATCCCCCTAGGTACTCCAAATACAGTGCACTGACTACAACTATAAGCAGACTTAATATGCTGTCGATACTCCACGAACCTCCTTCGTCAACCACAAAATTTCATCCCAATGCACATGCAATATGTCATACAAATTCGTACATAATCATATTTCAATACTTTTCACATTTATTCGACATGTTCAATAGGTCCTCAATAATCTCATACTTTCAATAAAAGGAAGTAATGTTTCAATTTTCAAATTACCACTAAGATGGTATCTATCAATATCATTCAATTCACATACTTTACAAATTTCATTGTACACCAATAGCAACCTCACATATATATATCATAGTAATATTTCATGCATTTAAATCATGCATAAACCAAATATCTCAAAATTTCATACCATTCTATCAAACATTCTCATATCACATAATATAATTATGCATAACAATCTCAATTACACATTCATACAGACAAACTAGCAATTTTGCCAACACAACAATCTTTTAAGGCTCAAAACGTACGTGGTTCGGCCACTCACAAAACTAAAATTTTGGCAATTAAGCCAAACCAATCAGCAAGCTAATTTATCAAATATAACATGACATTTATCAAATTTTACAAGTTTAGGACCCACACCTTATTTTTCATTTTCTTGCAGTACCATAGTGAATCTTCCAATTTTCCTTAATAAATCTTTACACGATCCTAAACCAAAATTTAGAATAATTTCAATCAATTTACCATTTAATCAAATCTCAATTACCCACTTTTGGGTTCAAAACAATTGTCAAATTAATAACTATTTTATGAATTCAAACTAGTCCAATTCCTCACCCTGTATCGATACGAACCATACGTACGATCGTTCTTCGGCTTTACAATTGATTCGGGGCATTTGGGTCAGCACCTAATTCAATAATATACTGGAAAATTAGTAGCTAATAATGATTAAATTCCACCATTTAATCAATCCATAACATTTACCCTACAACTATGTCGAAACAACAATTAATTTTACGCTTAATTGCATTTACGCTTCCTTAATGCCCAAACGATCAAGAAAAATTTTCCCAAATTGACATAGGTTTAATAGCTGATTAGGAGGGCTCAAGAACTTAAATTATGGCTGGAATTAAATGGGAAAGATTCAAGAAACAAAATAGCCTCCTATTCTATACATATGCGCAAGCACCACCACCCATGGTTGCCGAAATTGGGGCTGAATTTTAAAATAGTTTGAGACCTCATGAAAATCTAAAAAAAATAAATTTAAAAACATTTCAAATCTCCCAAATTTCATATCTGGAAATTTTGGTTTTTAATTGACAAGATTAACCAGGAAATTGAAGAGAAAAGAGATCTTACCTAAGCTAGTTGAGAGAAACGACAATGAAACCTTCTTGGCATTGTTTAGGATCAAATTTAGAGTTAAATATTTTAGATTTAGGGCTGATTTATTTGGGGAAAATTTTCAGCAATATAGTAAAGGAGATGGTGCACAATCTTGATGCAAAAAGAAGAAGAAGAATATGGTAAAAAGGGAGGTGTAGGCAATGGCAACAATGGAGGAAAAAGGAGAAAAGAAAAAAAAATAAAGATGAAGAGAAGGAGAGGGGTTTAGGGACGGCTAAGGTAGAAGAAAAATGGATTCAAAGGCTGATTATTTTGATAAAAGAAATTGTATTTATAACTAGGTTTACTAGGCTTGGATGGTAACACACATAAAAAAAAAGTGGGGGATTTGCAAATCAATTTATTTTGTAAGAGTTGAGACTTGAGCTTGGGACGTCCAACTAACTTTCATGCTTTTACATTAAACAACTAATCACTTGGTCAATTCCTTATTTTTTATATATTTCTACATTTTTATAGAGCTAAATTTGGATTGTTACAGGCTCAGCCACATATATCTGTTTCTAGCGATTTATCACATAATGATCTGGCAGCTAGACTGCTAATATTCTGAAAAGTGACATACAGTCACTTAGCGGTGTGTAGTGGATAGGGGTAGGATTGTATATCTACATCTGATATATTCTGATTCTGATTCTGTTTCTGTATATGAAATATGCCTGACTAGAATCTGAAAGCATGTTTGAAATTATATATGTGGTTTTTTATTATAAGTTACACACTGAGCTCGAAAGGTCACCTCTATCTGAATATTTTCAGGTAACCCCCAGACTTAGGACGGGTCAGTGCGATAGGAGCTTGTCAAACTCTTTTGTTTTATTTTAATTAAACCTGGTTTATTCTGTTTAGACAATTTTCAGACTTTCGAACTTTTTTTTTAAAGTTTGGATTTAATTTTCTTTTTTTAATTATTTAAACATTTTCCTGATGATATACATTTTATTCGTAAAACATTAGCTTTTCAACAATAAACCGTATTTTCCAAATTTGAACATGAT
>JABEZY010271878.1:0-10180 GCA_013467495.1 Gossypium gossypioides
TTTTTAACTTTTACGATTTAGTCCTTTTCGCTTAATTAACTATCGAAACGTTAAAATTTTTCAACAAAACTTTAATACCACCATAATGACACTTCGTAAATATTTATAAAAATATTTACAGCTCGGTTTATAGAAACGAGGTTCCGATACCTCATTTTTTAAAACCACTTGACCTTAGGGTCTTACCACGTGAATCTAATAAATAGCTTATAAAACAAAAATCACTATATCAAAAACCTTTTCAAAGTCACAATTACTCGTAAATATTAAATATAATATTTATGAACTTACTCGTTAGATTTGGTGGCCTCGAAATCACTGTTTCCGACACCATTGAAAAATAGGTTGTCACAACTCTTCCCCTCTTACGAAAATTTCGTCCTCAAAATTTCTCACCTGATACAAGCCATCAAGTCAAATATTTTTGTCATCTTCTTAATGGTAATCCACATATAAACCATTTTTAACAAACCTTGATTTATAACTCGCATCAGAACTCATAATAAAACTTGATACTATATCTGAACTTAACTAAGCAGCTATGGTGTTCTCCCGTCATCACATTTCATTAGTAGTATAACTATCGAGAAATTCCCAGTAATCGTCTGTGAATCATAATCAAGAAACCCAGATTATCGGACTCTGACTGATTCTTCTGACATGTTTGCATCTGTAACTTTCAACTGGTATTTGTTCCCTTTTTCCTGGAAAGCGTCAAGCAATATCATTTTACACAAGTGCGATAGCTTCAACAATCGGGATCACTTTAACTCATAATAACATTTCTCGATTAGAACTAATCTGATAGATATATTTCTGTATCATGTCTTTTGGAATATGAATTCTTCATTCAGATTGTCTATCTATTTACCCGTGAAGGAACAAAATTTATTCCCGGACCTGAGGATAAACTCAAATGTGTATAACTCTATTAACTTTTCAAATGAATAACCCGCTCTGATTAAAACAACTGAGTCTATTTTATCAATCGAATAATAAAATTTCAGAATAACTCTTTCTTCTTGTTGTTGAGATAATCTAGATATATCGTCTATCATAATTCCCTCAGAATACTAATCAAAGATCTCTACAAACTGTATTAACTCAAACGAAACATAACATCTCATATTAACTCGTTGACGTAAATTGAGATTTCCTGAGGAATGAGAACCAATATACAAGTTTAAGCTCAATCTTCCACCGTCTACACTTTTTCCAATGTCTACTGCTTCACGAAAGCTAGAAAGGGAATATAATAAAGTTATTTCAATTATTAACATTGAAGCATTGAACCATACTGAAGCCACAACCACCAAATAGATTAAAACCATAGTGCTATAATAAGACTGACGTCTCAACCATATAGATAGATAATACCCCAACCATCAATAGTGCATTTCGAAATAAAAGAGAAAAATTGAATGTTGTTCCAGTAACAACCAGTGCAGAGACACAACCTCTAAAAACCTGAGATCTATATCATCGTGCTCCCATGATCAAACTAGAAATTATAACCATAGTAAATATAATTATCTTCAGTCAATGAATATCTTTTAAAGATGAACCATGTTTGATAAATTAAACAATAAGAATGATAAAAAAATTGAGATAAAGAAATCTAAGATTTCAATCTATACTGAATCTCTGAGAATACAACCCATATAGAAAGATAAAGAGCTCAACGATTCCTCAGAGAAAATCCAGAAGAAAAACACTGCTTATACGCACTGGAACCAGTTGTGACAAAGACAACATAATTTGCATATATATAAAGTAGAGCAACAACTAGTAGGAATAGAATAATAGCATCATAGGAGTTTTATCGTCAAATTTTCTACCAAGCATAATGAAATAGAATTCCAAGGAAAGATAGAGTAATATCGATCATAAACCAACCACCCTAATAATACTTCCGTTTAACATTATGATTAGCTAACATTCTCTTATGATAAGAATCACCTCTAAAAATGAACTATTACATATTCCTCTGAGAATAAATGAACATATAGAATACCAAAAAGAGATTGTCATAATCTACTCGACTATAATCGCTGCATTCAGATATTTTTGCAATTCAAACATTATTCCACTGACTATTACAGTCTTCATTAATCCCACATTATCCCATTCACTAAAGAAATCAATTCAGAATAAATTTCGGTTAATACATTCTTTAGATACCATACTTGAATAGGTTGATTACCTGAGAATAACCTCTTTTTCAATAGCGACATTGCATATCTTGAGTGATCTTTAGAAAAATCTAATATCTCTTCTAGAACTCTCTTTATTTGCTAACCCATTCTCGGCTCTGACCTCATTATTATTCATTCATCCACTGAACTCTTTGATTTTACATTTGTGAGCTTAATCAAGATAAATCTTGTGAATTATGTTGTATAAAACTGTACAGGTGAGGGGGTGAAGGTTGTAAAGCATCTAAATTTGACTCTCATATATACACATATATAACATAACATTTATCATCAACATACATTATAAATCATTTATTCCTACATTTATGAGTCTCTACTCATCATAAGAAGCTTTTTTATCAGATACTTGAGTATCACTTTCAGCATTATCGAAATTAGCTCGATCGAAAAACATCTCTGTCTATAAGTAAAACAAATCTCATTAGAGTCGGGAGATATCACACTATCACAGGTTATATAATGACATGTATTTCTAGACTTCACACATGCTACGTTCAGTCTGAGAACTGACTAAACTGTAACTCTAATACCACTAAATGTAACACCCCTAACCCACATCTATTGCTAGAATAGGGTTACGGAGCATTACTGAAGTTTACGTTTCAAAATTATCAAAACATTTAATTCATATAATCAACTATAGCCAAAACCAACCAATAACATATGTATTGTCCATTATGCGAGCCCTCGAGGCTTTAAAAACACATTAGAAACAAATCGAGACTAAGTCGAAAACATATAGCATTTTTCAGAAAAAGATGAAAATTGACAAACTGTAGGGGTCACACGGCCGTGTGTCCAGGCCGTGTGACTCACACGGCTGAAAGACACTCCCGTGTCTTACGCCGTGGGACATTCGAAGTTAAGACATAGTGCCATGTCCCAGCCTGTGTCTGAGCCTATGTAACTTTCTGACTTGGGTCACACAGCCAAGCAACATGCCCGTGTGCCAGGCCATGTAACTCTTGAAATGCTACCTTTAAAAACCTACAGGGGACACACGGCTGTGTCGCCTTGTCGTGTGTCAAACACGACTGAGACACACGCCCGTGTTTTTGACCGTGTGGATGAAAAATAGGCCATTTTCAAGTCATTTTTCTCACCTATTCATGCACACACCAATAACCAATTTACCACTTGTAATCAAGCATCCCAAAGTGCACCAAACCATACAATAACAAGCTAACCAAATAAGTACATATTCATACACCCAATATGCCCAAAAGGCACCTCAATCATAACACTTAAATATGTACCATTACATATTCAAATTAGTGAAAATGTTTCACTAACTTTTGATTAAGCTTGCATAAAAAACAAACCATTTACTTTACCTAATAAAACATACCAAATATACCATTCAACAATTTGCACCAAAGATCACATATGTCATTTATAGCAAATGTACCAAATTACCACATTCACACCAACCACAAAACATTTATAATATGCTTAAGTAATCAATCATTCTAACTTAAAACATTTTTAGCATAATCACAACCAAGATACCATAACACAAGCCAAAGCATATGGCTATTTCAACAACCAAACCACATAGGCCAAATATTAGCCGAAAATGCCTATACATGCCATTATAACCAAAATCAAAACTTCCGAAAGTGCTAATAAGGCCGATAGATAGTGTGATGGATCTCCGATAGATATTGTGTTTCGTTTGCCTGGTTTTCTTGGATTTCTTGTAGGGTTTTATTCCTACCTTATTTGGTTGTGTGGGGTGTTGGTTGTTTCGTGGGCTTGTTGGATTTTCTGGCTACTATGCGGTGTTCAACCTCTTGTTTTGGGTTGTGTCTTTTTTCTGCTTGGTGCATTCGGTGTGGCTAGTTTGTCTGTGGTTTTCTTCAATATTTTGGAGTAGTTCTCTCTCAAAGGGTGAAGTGGTGTGGTTGAGGGTTTCTTCGTGCTATGAAGTTTCTTTGTTGGAATTGTCTCTATTTGGGGAACCCCGCGACTATTAAGGAACTAAAGGAAATCCTTGTTGCTAACAACCCCGACCTTATATTCTTGTGTGAGACTAAAATAAACTCTATTGATTTCTAAAGGGTTCAAACAAGGTGCAGGATGCAGAATGGGCTTGTTGTGAACTCCGAGGGCCGCAGTGGGGGTCTTGCGATGATGTGGAAGAATGAGGTGGAGTTCACCATTCAAAGTTACTCAAAGCATCATATAGATTCTATTGTTAAGTTGGGAAGTAATAGCAATATTCAGGTCACTGAATATTATGGGCATGCCAACCTTAATGAAAGGAGTAGTTCTTGGGATATGCTTCGTAGATTGGAAACTTCGGTCAATGAGGAGTGGGTGGTGGGCGAGGATTTCAATGCTATGCTGAATGACGCTAAGAAAGAGGGTGGGCGTAGATTGTGATGGCGCACATCAACCACTTCAGAGATATTTTGGATAATTTGGCTCTTATGGATATTAAGCCAGATCGTAGGTGGTTCACCTGGGTCAACAACAGGGTTGGGGACAGGTTGATCAAGGAGAGACTTGACAGATTTCTTACGTCAATTTCTATGGTAGAGAAATACCCTTTTATTGCAACTAGCGTCGTGAGGCAAACACAGTCTGATCATGAGGCTATTTTACTCGATTTGTGTGGTCGTAAACCTAGATGCCGTCCCATTGACAATAGGCTGTGTTTTCGCTATGAGGATTGCTGGGTGATGGAAAGGGATGTTAAGAGTATCATTAATAATGCATGGATAAAGGACGTGGGTAACTACAGTGACAAGCTAGATAGGGTTTGTGAGTTCCTTAGCCCTTGGCAGTGGAATAAATATTGGAAAATATTAATAGAATCATTGACTCGTCCAATAGGGGGATAGTGCAAAGAAGCTGAAGGAGTCGCAATGTAAGTTTGATTATCTGTATGTAAGTGAGGAGAAATATTGGGCACAAAGATCGCGGGCCCAATGGCTTAAGGATGGTGACAGGAACACCAAGTACTTTCATGCCAAAGCCATAGGCCATTTAAAAAAAAATAGTATTGAAAAACTTAAAGATGGGAACGAAAATTAGGTCACGAATACCAAGGGTATTTATAGTGTTGCTAAAAACTATTTTTGGAATCTCTTTCGGTCCAATGGCAATAATATCACCCATCAAGGTATGAGTTATATTAGTGAGTGTATTACCAATGAGAATAATGAGTGGCTCATGAGGGAGTATACTGAGTATGAAGTTCTACAAGCAATTAAACAGATGGACCCCCGTAAAGCTCTAGGCGTCGATGGTCTCTCTAGAAGCTTCTTTAAGCAGCACTGGGACTTGTGGGAACTGATACCACGCGGTTTTGTTTGGATGTGCTTAATGGACAGGAGAACATTTCTTCACTCAATAAAAATATTATTTTAATTCCTAAAATTAAGGACCCTTGCGATATTACTAATTTCAGCCCTATTAGTTTGTGTAGGTATATCTACAAGATTATTACTAAGGTGTTGGCTAACCAGTTAAAAGCTATCCTTCTCGACTGTATAAGTTAAAATCAAAGTGCCTTCGTCCCAGGGAGAATGATTCATGACAACATCTTAATTGCGCACGAACTTATTCACTACCTTCAAAGCTCTAGAAATGTCCCTAATAAAGGATGTGTCATCAAGCTTAACATGAGTAAAGCGTACGATCGCGTGGAGTGGAACTTCATCGAGGCGGTCATGTGGAAGATGGGATTTGACAAATAGTGGACCAAAAAAATTATGGGTTGTGTTCGCTCTGTTAAGTATTTGGTTAAGTGTAATAATATTTTATCAGATACTATTTTTCCCGAGAGGGGTCTCCGTCAAGGGGATCCTCTCTCTCCGTATTTTTTTTATTCTGCATGGAAGCATTTTCGAGGATGCTTATTCATGCTCAAAACAATAATGTGTTAAGAGGTATCTGTGCTAGCAGAAATGGTCCGAGGATCAATCATTTATTCTTTACCGATGATACACTCCTGTTTGTCCGTAAAAAAAGAGTGATGTTGATTGTTTTATTAACATTCTTAGGAATTTTGCCTCTGCATCTGGTCAAGAAATAAATTTTGAAAAATTGATGGATCTGTTTAGCCCTAATACCCCGAGGGATCAAAGAAGATATTTTTTGGTGACCTCTTTGGAATGAAGGTTGTGTAGAAGTTGGACAAATACTTGGGCCTGCAACTTTCTATAGGTAAAAAGAAAAAAGAAGCTTTCATTGATGTTACTAATAGATTTTCATGCAGGGTTAACAGATGGATCAAAAGATTACTTTCATATGGAGGCAAAGAAATCTTTATTAAGGCGGTGTTACAATCCATTCCAATATACGCGCTGTCTATCTTATTGGCTCCTAAGTGTGTGATTAAGGATCTTCAAACCAAGATTGGTAGAACTTGGTGATGAGGGAAGGAAAAAGGAAAATTTCGGTCGATGCTCCCTTAGAAAACTTTGTGCTAGACAAAAGGGATGGGGCTATTGGTTTACGGGATATGCGACTTTTCAACATTGCACTCCTGGGTCGTCAAGTCTGGAGACTCATCAACAATAAGGAAATTCTTTGTTTTAAAGTTCTGTCGTCCAAATATTTTCCTGACGGTAATATTTTTAACGCCAAAAGAATAGATAAAGCTTTTTTCACTTGGTCGAGTATAGTAGGTGCTACGGAGACTTTGAAAAATGGGTTCGGTTGGCAAGTTCGTAACGGAGACTATATTAATATTTGGGTTGATAACTGGGGTATGGAAGACTTACATGGTGGCACGCTTAACCCAAATTTGCTTAACCCAAATGTCAACAACGTTAGGGATCTTTGGGCGGCGAACGAAAGAAGATAGGATTTTGATAAAGTCTATTTGATGTACGGGAAAGATTAGAGTGAAAGAATATGCAATCTTCCTATAGGGAATGAGAGCCAAAGAGATAAAATAGTGTGGTTTCATAACCCTCATGGCTGCTTCAGTTCAAAATCGGCCTACTCGTGGTTTCTTTTGAAAAGAGATGGGACTTGGCTTGTACAGGTTCTATTGGAAGACCATTTGGAAGCTTGACACTTTACCTAAAATATGGGTATTCCCTTGGAGGGTTGGTCATGAGCTTCTCTCTACGAATGTAAAAATTACGTCCATCAAAAACAATTTTAACCAAGGTTGCCCTAGATATGGAGCTACTGTTGAAACTCTCATGCATACTCTTAGAGACTGTACCACTTCTCGTGAAGTTCTTTCCATAGGTGGTTGGGATATGAGCATTATGTCGAAGCAGTATAATAGTTGCATTGGTTGGCTTGAAAGTATGATGAGATTCCTTGACAAAAGAGCTATGCTCGATTTGTTGACTACTTTATGGAACTGCTAGAACAGTAGGAACAATCTCATTTTCAAAGGCAAAGAAGACAAAGCGCAGACCATTTGGGATAGGGCCAACAATCTTGGCAAAGAGTTCGTCATTTGCAATCTATTTAAGGAACCACTACTCTCACCTAATAGTGCGGCTAAGAAATGGGAAAAACCTCTGAAGGGATTTGTAAAAATCAATTTCGACGCCATTATAGTGGTTAACAGAATGGGGTACAGGGCGATTCTAAGGGATGATGATGGTTTCATATTGGATGGAGGGGGAATTTATTGAAACAAGAGTGTCGGTGCAAGAAGCTGAATGTAGGGCGTTTGAAAAGAGTATATAGCTAGCGGTTAAGATGAACATTAAAGGGGATGTGATTTTTGAAGCAGATCACATAGGCTTTGTCAACAAACTGAGAAATAATGGTATGGATATTACCATCATTGGCGCATGCATCAAAAAATGTATAGCTACTTTCAACAATTTTAATTCAGCCAAATTAATTTGGTCAAATAGGTCTTGTAATAATGTAGCAGATTTAATTTGTACTAAAATGTGTAGTGAAGGAAAAACATGGTTTTTTATATGGATTATCCTAAGGAAATCCATAATGCTATAATTAGTGATGTTACTTAATAAAATGTGTTGACCTTTGCAGTCTTTTTTTGTTAAAAAAAAAACTAGATCAATATGGCATTTTTGCATACAACTAATATGCCCAAAAGGCACCTCAAACATAAATCTTAAATTCAACCTAAACACATACATGTTTTTGCATAAATCAATATACACAACCACATATCATCATGTCAAGACATAGCACAATTTACCTTATTAACCACAACCAACAAGACATCAATAGTACCTTAAGTACCTCAAATCCAAGGCAACATTTCATGCCATAATCATCAACCAAAATGACATATACATGTCAAACTCATCAATTAA
Organism: Gossypium gossypioides; assembly: GCA_013467495.1. Classification (NCBI taxonomy): domain Eukaryota; kingdom Viridiplantae; phylum Streptophyta; class Magnoliopsida; order Malvales; family Malvaceae; genus Gossypium; species Gossypium gossypioides. The sequence goes on from JABEZY010271878.1 coordinate 8,486, forward strand.
CACTGGAATCCACATATACATGCCATTATAACCACGACTAAAACATCAAAATCTACCGATAAGTTCAATGGATAGTGTGATGGATCTCTGACTAGCTTCTAACCCGATCGAGCTTCCGATAATCTGTAAAGTAAAGGAAAATAACTACGTAAGAAATGTATGGTTAGTAAGTTCGTATAAACTTTAAGCATAATATTCCATTTTGATTATAAACTTTATAGAAAAAACATAAATCTATGCCAATGCCATAAGATTCATAAATCGATATGATCATCAACTCCCAAATGAGTAAGTTCGTTAATGTCACATACATTTATCATTCATAACATGATAGGATTTTATGGGACTTAATAGATAATCATCAACTATTCTATAAAATTATACACTTTTCAATCTACTTTCTTTTCATTCTATTTCCAATGCTTATTATAAACCTAAACAACATTATCAATTCTCGACTTAGTGTATCTACCCATGATATAGGTATTTTCATCCATAGCATACGTAAATTTCTCACATATAATACATCATTCAAACTCATTACTCCATTTTCTTCAAATTTCATTTCAACTATGAATTTACCATTTCATTACCTTTCCTTACCCGTTTCATATGCATAACACACAATTTATAAGCATAACATCAATCATGACTACAAGCTAGTGCATTTAAACAAGAGTATTTTGGTAATTTTCTATTCTCCTCGATTTTCCACTTGATCTTTATCTAAATTAATAATTTTATTCAATCTATTACTTTAGACAGTAAAACAATGTATTTTGTGCAATTTAGTCATTTTTGACATTTTTACAAAATTGCCCCTAACATGTTACTTTTATTCAATTTAGTCCCTGAGCCTAAAGCATGCAAATTAACCATTTTTAATGCCAATTCACATCAGTTGAATATTCATGGTACACAAAACAACCCATATTTGCAATAATTTTACATCAAATCCTTGCACTTTTACTCTTTTAACAATTTAGTCCTTAATCGAAAAATTCATCAAAATCAATTAACAAAATACTTTTAAATATCAACCAACATCTCAAATTCATCATTTAATAACTAAAATCACATATATTCATCAATGGCAACATTCACAATCTTTAACAATTTTAAAATCGAAGGTACGGATTAGTTGGACCTAGTTGCAACGATCTAAAAAACATAAAAATTAATGAAAACAGGGCCAAAATGACATACCATGCAAAGCTTCAACCATGGTCCAACCTCAAAACCTTTAACAATGGCTTTCTTCTCCCCAAATTCAGTGGAAGAAGAATTAGAAAAGATGATAGCTTAAATTTTAATTTAATTTAATTTATCAAATTATCATTTTAACCTTGGTTAATAGTTAAATAAAACATCAAATTCATATCCATTTTTGTCCACTAACTCCTTAAATGGTTTAATTACCATTTAAGTCCCTTTTCCTTTCAATAAACCATTTAATCACTCAAATCAAATAGTGATCAAACTTTACATCTTTTATGATTTAGTTCTTTTTAATTAATTAACTATCGAAACATTAAAATTTTTAAACAAAACTTAACTATCACTTTAATGACACTCTTTAAATATTTATAAAAATATTTACGGCTCAATTTATACAAACGAGGTCCTGATACCTCATTTTCTAAAACCACTTGACTTTAGGGTCTTACCACTTGAACTTAATAAATCGCTTAAATA
>JABEZY010272125.1:0-14302 GCA_013467495.1 Gossypium gossypioides
AAACGACGGAATAAAGAGGGATTAGGTGGGGCCCACCGATTAGGGGTGTATTGGCTATGCCAATACACCAAACCAAACATGTTCTTAGTAAATTAAACAGATTTTATTTTATCTTTTATTTTGTTGTCCCAACAATTTCTCTTTTCTTTTTTGACGTTTCTGCTCCCTCTTCTCCTCTGTTCAATTTTTTTTCTTCCTCATCTTTTCGAATTCGAATCTAAAGGGTGCTACTCTTATTTTCTTTGGTCTTATTTTTTTTCCAATTCGTCTCCTTTTGTGTAACTCTGAACTGCGTTCTTTTCAGCAAGTCTTGTGATAGTATAATCTCGATGTTTCATGGCAAGTGTTTTAATGGGGGTTTTTGTGTTTACTCTCGGTTAGGGGAAGGGCAAGAATTAGTGGGTGCTCCTGTAGTGACTTGGCGTTAGGGGTTTTCCAGTTTGTTGATGGTAAGTATACGAATGCGTTGATTGTTGTTGTAAGGCTCCGTTTGTGGAATAATTTCATTTGAGTTTCGTAAGTGGTTACTGAAATTGGGTGTTAGAATGCTATTTCTTAAGTTTCGGAGGTCTCGGGAGTGCTGTAGCATAAAAAAGAACCAGGTGTGTTCCCAAAACACGAAAAATCAAGTTTCGATGAAAGCTAAAAAAATATTCTGTCGACGCCACACGAGCGTGTGCCAAGCCGTGCGATTGGCCGTGTGTGAGACACAACTGTGTGTTCAACGAAGGCATGGCCGTGCACAAGACACGGTCGTGTGATGGTAGGAGTGTGGCCGTGTGGGCCACGCGGGCTAGGCCAAGTTGGGTGTGGGCCACGTGGGCGTGTGGGCCCACACAGGTATGCCACACAAACATGTGGGTTTTGGGCCATACCATGTAGGCGACATGGGCAAGACCAGGGCATGTGGGCCCATAATTTTGGAATTTTCCCTAGGGTCGCATGGTTCGTTCCGATCGACTGTGGGCCTACCGTAGGGTCGGTAAGGGCTAACCAAACCCTAAATTATGTGATCTGATACTCTGATAGTTTGCCTTGTGTAGGATTTCGATATGTACATCTGTTCTGTTAGGTATATATTTATGCGATCTGTATATAAGCATGTTATGCATGATATTACTGTATCTGTTATTTCTGAATCTGTAACTAGGGTGGGTTTTATATATGTGGAGGAAGTGTTCTGCACAGGTAATCCACGGACTTAGGCGGATCGGTGCGATGGAGTGTCGCAATGACCACTAGACTATGAATTGATTTTAAATAAAGGTTTTTGTTTAATTAAGGACTATTTCTGGGAGTTTTGTAATTAATGGACGTTGCAGACTATTTGGTTATATTTTGGGTTTGGGTTTTCGGGTTAACACTTTATTTTTGAAGATTAGCTAATAACATGGTTTTAACTAAAACAAAAGTTTTTCGAAATTGCGAACGAGATTTTCAAATATAACGATTTCTATGACTTCAGCTCAAAATGGTGTTTTGGTAAATGAATTAATTAAATGACACTTCGGTAATAGTTATAAATGAATATGGGTTATAGAACTTGAATGATTTATCGAAATGACTCTGTTTTCAAAACCCTTCTTTGGGACATCTCCGGATTCGACCATAACGTCTAGGCTGGGTTTGGGGTGTTACATTGTGCATCTAGCTTTGAGGAAAAGGGAGCGATGCAGAAACAGTCGGGACGAGTAAATGCTGCGAGTAAGATACATTGCGAACACTTTGATAGTGTTTTCAATTCTGACTTGTTGGCTTGGCAAGGTCGTAGGGGCCCTTTCAAAGTTCATAAGCAAGGAGGCCGAGGGACTGTTGGCAATACGAAGCCAAGGTGTGAGAATTCTTGGGATTCCAAAGGGAGCAAGTCAAAATTGGGCAAGTTAGAGCGGAGACTTCTTGCCAACGAGATGTACCGACGAGTGCAATGGTTCAATTTAAGAAGCGACGGAAGCCGAGGCAAAAGTTTTGAAAGAAGTGACAACCTGATTGCAAGGCAAGTCAGGAAGAAGCCAAGGCAACGAGAGAGTTCCTAGGTGAATCAGGAAAGTGCCATTCAAAAGTCACAACGAGGGCTTTGGGAGAATGGGTAGGGGAGAATGTCACGGGCCAAAGTCCAAAACCCGTGACCATGGCACAAGAAGCGTCCCATGGAGATCTGTCAGTAAGATGTGGATCATTTAGCCCACGAGAACTGGCCTGATTCAAAGAACTGTTGGAGAAGCCTATCAGATTGAAGCTTGGTTGGCCCAATAATGAAGATATGGCAACATAGGCTATTTTTAATAAATATGGGAATCATATCTTATAGATTTAATTTGATATGATGTAATCTTGTAAATCTCTAAAATCAAGGGATAGGCTAATCTCGTCCGTCGATGTAACTTAATCTCGTCCATCGGTTTTGGAGGAGCTCAACTATAAATAGAGAGCTTCCCCCTCACTTGTAAATCATTCCATTGTAAGTTGAATTCCTAAGAGTAATAGAATTCTGAGGGCATTTACTCAAACACCTCTCGTGCATTCTTTTCTGTGGCTTTCTGTTGTTCTTTGTGGCTTCTTTTGGCATAGTTTGCTTTCGCTATACAAATTGGTGCCTTGGAGGAATTCTAAAAGAATCCTCATTTTTGGGAGTAAAAGCTAACTTAGGCGAGTTTGGAGCGAACGGATTGCCTAAGGCCGCATGGCCTGTGAGACGAAAGATCTAACCCCGTGACACATGCACAATTGTGCTACATAACTGTTCAAATTTGCGTAGAAATAATATTGGATCTCTCTCCTCATGAATGCTGAACTTAAGGTTTGAAGATATCTATGTCAATAGTGAAGGATTATGTTCAAACTGGCAGTTTTGAATAATAGGTCAAACAATGCTGGCTTTTAACTAGTTCATATCAAAAGGTGCTGCTCCTACTACTTGCATCATCCTACCAATTTTTAGTCCCTATAAAACAAGCAAACGGGAAACGCAAAGCTATAAATGAAAAGTAAATTAATTGTCACTGTAAAATTTTTAGACTTCCCTTATAACTAGCTTGTTGGAAATACTCATGCATCTACTCATATGCTAAAATTCACAAAGAAAAAAAAATAGGTTAGAAATTTAAATAATTTAATAGAAATTAAAATAGTATCTATAAATTGAAAAATTTCCTAACTATCCTATTAAGTGTAAAAATTAAAATTAATTTAATAGAAAAGCCTCCCCAGCAATGGAGTCAACAACTTAATTGCCTTCTGACGTACCAACATCAAAAGTGAGAATACTGTAACAAAAGATATAAATTAGGTGATGTCTATAAGTATACGGGTCATGTTGTAATATAGTTTGTACAACAAAGTACAGGAAGTTCTTAGAGGATCATACCTAAATGAGGCTTGATTAAACTAAAACTAATTTATACGCTAGCAGGTCTAATTAGTAGTTTAATTAAATTATACTACGATGATTCATAAATTGATAATAAAAAAAGCATTTTATAAAAAGAATAAAACGGTCGAAGTAGGCTGTAAACTTATCAGATTTAAGGATAGAACACTAACTCGTTTCAGTGTTCATAGTGAACTTCTATTTCGGGTTCTATTCAATCAGCTATTCATTAACCTAGCAGGGCCTCTGGACGTATCAATGTCTAGAGTGTGAATACTGCTGCAAATATATGGAATTGAGGCGGTGTCCACAAGTATACGGGTCAGGTTGTAATATAAATTTTTACAACGAAACACTTGGTAAGTATTCTGAGGATCGTACCGAAGGATTGCAGTTTCAGGAAAACTGTTATTAAACCAATTACCAAAAATAAATACTAATCTACTCGAGTCACGAATTAGTAGTGTTAATCAAGAAAAAAGATGATAATAATAATGATAAACTAAATAAATTCAACTACCCGAGTTCCTTTAGCCTAGATCCAATTGTTTTACATAATTAATTATTGATGTAGGGCTCCATTCAACCTACTAGTCATCAACCTAGTTGCGCCTCTCGGCGTCCAACTAGCCTAATGAGTTGGTAAGAACTACTTATCTCTCGACTTCACAGTCTAGATCAGTTCGAGGCTAAGGTGTTCATAGATAGGCCACACCAATTTTGGGTTAATTCTCACCTAAATGACTTATTAGGGTTGTCAAGCCTAAGGTTTAAGTTCTTTCTCTTCCAAATAGTTGATTCGCTAAGAAAGTCTATCATTTAATCAATTTATAAGATTAAAACAGTTGAAACATGCGAGATATGTATAAAGTATAAATTGATTCTAATCTTTACACAAACATTCAATTAAACAATGTTAAAGAAAGAGATATAAAGAATATAATAAAGGAAAAGAGATGCTTATGGATTTATCAATAAAAGAATGGCTCCAGAACAATCTCTCATCGTGAAAGTCTCACTTCAGAATAGGATCTTCCGATTACAAGAACATAAAATAAACTAAGTAAAAATTAAGAACAAAAAAAAAATCCTAATAATGATTTTTGTCTCTCTCCAATCGTGTGTTTAAATTGATTACAATGGCTTTTATAAAGGCTAAACTTGAAATATTAAAGTGCCTAAATTATCCTTGAAGTCCTTAGAGTTTGAATAGGACATATACTTCTAATTTCCCTAAAAAAATGTAATTATCTTGTGTAGGGAATTTTTGGTTTGCGCAGGGGTGGTGTTGCGAAACAGGCATGTAGCGTTGCAACACAGGGGGTGTCGCGACACAACAGGGGGCGTGTCATGACATTGATGACAGTTTCACTCCAGTACTTTTTTTTATTTTCTCTTTGATGTTGCGACAACAGTGTCTTGGTGTTGTGACATAGGCAACAGTTTGGGCTCGAAAATTCATCTTCAGCTTTCGATTTGTTCTTCAAGACCATGTAACCTTATTTAGATATATAACATGTAATAAAAACTACTAAAAATCATAAATTACTACTTTAAGCATGAAACCTAAATATATTCTAAGATGCTTTGATTTAACCATTAAACAAGCTAAAGTTATGTGGAAAAATGATATAAAAAATAGTGTATTTCATGGAGATCACTCCTCCACACTTAACTTGTTGCTTGTCCTCCAGCAACCAAAACACATATATGAGAAAAAGAAGAAAAAAAACTTAATATGAAAATGACTTGATTTCTTTCTTTAAACAACTAGAGTTAGTGCAGATGGATGTAAATAAGAACCTCACACCTAAACTCCCCCACACTTAACTTTTTGCTTGTCCTCAAGCAAACCATGTCTAGACACATAGCATGTAATAAGAACTCCATTGGATTTTATTACTAATAAGAACATGATTGTCAAATATTAAAGGAATAACAATTCTTATCTCTGATGTAACTTAACCTTGATAGTTCGATACCTTGAAAAGTTTTTAAAGCAAATTAGGATTAGTTTACAAAGTTACATTACTAAACAATTAAAAGTAATTGCCACGACCAAATGTTTAAAAATATCACCATTAACATAAATAAAAAAATATGTAGCAGACACAATCATGTGAATAAAAAATATTCATTAAGTATAATTGTTAGTAATTTCGGAAGATTATGCACAGAGAATGCTTAATTCACATTGGTCTTGTAGGCTTGTAATGTTTTAAGGCTTAGGACGGTGTGAGTTCAAAGAAAGATATGGCTCAAAATGGTTCAAACACTAGAAATAGTTAGGCACATAAAATTGTTCCCTCTCTTCCCCCTTAATGTCTCATCCAAGCTCATTGCCTTTTGTCTCCTTCTCACCTACCTTATCTCTCCATGTAAGAAGATACAATATAATACTAGAAACTATGGTTAGCTTCATGAGTTTTGGTGCACTGATGACTGTGTTTTCTCAGTTTTGTGACTTTTTCTCTCCATGTGCTTTTATTTCTGTTCTATACTGTTTCCACTCATTTTTACTTTTGACTTTTTTTGGATTTTTTTCTTTTTCGCACAAAATTTCCCAACCTATAATCTTTGTATCAAATTCTTTCTTCCTTTTTGCTCTCCTTTTTTAAACCATCATGATATATCTACCTATACCCTCAATATCTATGGCTTGACGCCTATTTCGTAATGTATTAAAAGACCAGGATAGGGAAGAGTTCAAATTTTATGTATGGTCTTTGGGTTTCAATTTTGTTGGTTCATCAAAAAGGAGTTATCAGGCTAAAATAAGGAGACTAGGGATTCATAGCATCAAGGTATGGTCATTTGAGAACTGGCTATACAAACAATGCCTTAGGTTATCCCTAAGCATCCAACTGTACACAATTTATTTAATTATTTGAATTAAACTAAATAAAAAATAACCAATCCAAGCATTCTTGGCTCTATGACTATCTGTAAGACTTACATCTCATATGGCGTCATCGAATGTTCTTACTTAGGTACTTCTCATTTATTATGCAATATAACCAAGTAACCTAATCAATTTCCCATAAAAATAATCAAATTAGCTGATATAAAAAAAATCATGATTGACAAAAATCATTACATGCTTTATTATTTTCAACCACTATTCACAGTATTAATATAACCCAAGCACTATGCAATAAAAAAGTAACTTTTTTTAAAAGGAAATAATAAGCTAAAACAATGTAAACTGTAACACCCCTAACCCGTAATCATCGCCGAAATAGATTTACAGAGCATTACTGTAAAAATGTAACTTAAAACATTCATTTCCAAATATTTTATTAACCATAGTATAATTCATTCATACACATGCATATCGTTTCTTATTTAAGTCCTCTAGGCCTTAGAAATACTTTAGAAACGATTGGAGGCTAAATCGTAAACATTTGAAACATTGAGAAAAAATTTAGAAAAATTCACATTGCATAGGTCACACGACCGTGTGGCCAGGCTGTGTGACTCACACGACTGAGACACACGCTCGTGTCTCATGCCGTTTAACATTTGAAATAGGGACACACGGCTGTGTCCGTGCCTGTGTAGCTCTCTAACTTTTGAAAAGTAACCTTTAAAACCTACTGAGGATACATGGCCGTGTGTCACACATGGTTGAGACACACGCCCGTATCTTAGGCCGTGCGGACAAGAAATAGGCCAAAATCATGCCATTTCTTTCACCAAAATCAACCATGTACCTACAAGCCATTTGCACATATAACCAAGATTCTAAATCATATCCAGAACATACATAAAATGACCAAATCTCTATACCAAATATCCATACAACCAATATGCCAAAAGGCACATCAATCACAATTCGCCAAAACTATCTAAACATGTGCATATTTATCCATTCATCAACCATTCACAACTAACTTATTTAAACACCAAACTTACCATATTTGACCACATTTATACCAATACAAATAGCTCATAACTACCTCAAAGCATAACCCAACTCGGCCACATTATAAACTTAGCAACACATACCAAATTTGGTCATTCAAAACATACATCAACCTGGCCATATTAACATCAACCACCAAGGCATCAAAATACCATAAGTACCACAAATTCAAAGCAACATTACATGCCATAAACATCAACTAAATATTAGACACAAGTGCACATATACATGCCATTATAACCATGACTAAAACATCAAAATCTACTAATATAATCTCTGGATAGGGTGATAGATCTACGACGAGCTTCCAATAATCTATAAAACATAGGAAGAAAAACAACGTAAGCATATAATGCTTAGTAAGTTCATAAATCATTAACATAGCTTACCATTTCAATGCAAAATGTTATAAAATAGACATGAATCAATCCAATATAGCTTGGCACAAGCCTAAGCATCATCAACAACACAAGTTAGTGCTTAAACACATAACTTATCCAAAATCATCACGTGGTAAGATAGATTTCATGAATATATCACATTCGAATTCATACTTTCTATAAACATGGTTATACATACTTTGATCAACATCAATTCTTACCTGTCCATAAGTTCATAATATAGTTGACCGGAAAACTTATCGTTCCTTCCCTTTACATTCCCGTTGAACCACTTAGAATAATATTCAATACGTGGGAAGCTCACACAAAGTGTGCTAACATATGGTCGAAACTATTCCTTTTCCTTTTCCTTTACATCAATGCTCACTCGAGCCATAAATGGGTCTGCTCACACAAGCTGATGGTTGGAATGCAGCTACACGATGCTGCTCACACAAGTTGATGAGTATTCGCAACAAAGACCAGAACTCAGCCATCGGTAGGACATTCAGGACCAGCACTTAAAACATGGTAACCCTAATGACATGTCATTTGTATCCTATATATTCCTAAGCTTCAAATGGGTATTGATAGTTGTCGTAATGTCGTTAGATTTCCATCGTAACATGATACGATAAATAGCATAATAGCACATAAATGAAATAACATTAAAACATTATTGAAACATACAAACTTACATCAAATACAAAGACGTCGAAATAGGATCACTAGTCCGAGACTTTATCTTTTCCTCGATCTAGATCTGTACGAGGCTTACCGTGATCTAAATAAGAAAATTTAATCTATTTAATATGCATACTATTCAATTTAATCCAAAATTCACACATTTTGCAAAATTAAAATTTTGCCCCTATTATTTTAACTTCTTTACAATTTAGTTCTTAAGCTCGTAAATTGAAATTCATAAAATTTTGTCCACATATCATGGTAGCCGATTTTTCCTAAGGACTCATATCAACCCACACAAATCACCAATTTACTATTTTTTCATGATATTTTACTATTTTTACAAATAAGTCCCTAAATGATAAGTTCATCAAAAATCACTTTACAAAAGTTGTTTATTTAACAACCAGGACTCATAATCTACCATCAAACTTTAAAAATCATACAAGAGCATTCATGGCAAAACTCTAAACCTTTAACAATTTTACAAAATAGTCCCTGGGTTACCTAGATTAAGCTACAACAATCCCGAAAACATAAAAATCATTAAAAACAGAATCAAAATTTACTCACATGCAAAGGGTGAACTAGCCGAACCTTCAAGCACCCTTCAATGGTGTTTTTCTTCCTTATTTTTGGTGGGAAAGATGAGTTAAAGATGATACATTTTGTTATTTTTTATTTTACATTAGATTATTTACTAAATTACTTATTTAACCTTAGTTATTAACCTTTAAAATACTTAATAATATGTCCATATTTGTCCACTCATGAGAATAATGGTCTAATTACCATGTAAATCACTTAAAATTTTAATGCCATAGTTAATAGATACCTTTAACTAATAGAACCCTACTTTTCCACATTTTATGATTTATTCATTTTCATGAAATTAAGCATGTAAACGTAAAAATTTCTTAACGAAATTTTTATGCGACACTACTAATATACCATAAAATTAAAATATTAATAAAATAAATATTTACTTGTCAGATTTGTGGTCCCAAGATCACTATTTTGATTTCACTGAAAACTGGCTGTTACAACTCCCCCTAAAGGAATTTTTGCCCCCGAAAATCTTACCAGAAAAGAGGTTTGGGTAATGCACTTTAATAGCTTCTTCTGGTTCCTAGGTGGCCTCTTCTATACCGTAATGTTGCCAAATAAATTTTACTAAAGCTATGTTTTTGTTTCTCAATTATTTAACCTCTCGAGCTATAATTCTGATCGGTTCTTAATCGTACGTCATATCAGGTTCAATCTCAACTTCAATAGGTGAAATTACATGCGAAGGGTCTGATCGATACCGCTGTAACATAGACAAGTGAAAAACATTATGGATCTTTTCTAACTCTGACGGTAAAGCTAATCTATAAGCTACCGGATCGATTCTTTCAATAATCTTATACAAACCAATTAACTGCGGACTTATCTTTCCTTTATGACTAAATTGAAGAACTTTCTTCCAGGGCGAGACTTTCAAGAACACTTTGTCACCTTCTTGGAATTCAATGTCTTTTCTTTTCAAATCTGCATAAGATTTCTGTCGATCTGAAGTTGCTTTCAAACGGTCTCGAATTACTTTAACCTTTTCTTTGGTTCCTCGTATCAAATCAACCTCGTGAAGCATTTTTTCACTCAACTCATTCCAATAAAATGAAGTTTGACATTTTTGACCATACAAAGCTTCGTACATTGCCAGTTTTATACTCGATTGATAATTGTTGTTGTATGTGAATTTGACTAACGGTAAAACTCTCTCCTAGTTACCTTCGAACTCTAACACACAGCATCGAAGCATGTCCTCGAGTATCTGAATCACTCGCTTGGACTGACCATCGGTTTGAGGGTGAAATGCAGTACTAAAATGCAAATGAGTACCTAGAGCCTTATGTAACTTGCTCCAGAATCATAATGTAAACCGTGAATCTCTATTCAAAATAATAGAAATTGGAGCCCCGCACAATCTGAAAATCTCAGCAACATATAACCTTGCTAGCCTCTCGAGTGAATAATCTGTACACATTGGAATGAAATGCGCAGATTTCGTCAGATGATCAATAATGACCCAAACTGCATCTTTCTTTCTCGTAGACAAAGGCAATCCCGACACAAAATCCATTTGACATGTTCCCATTTCCATTACGGAATCATTACTGGCTGTAACAAACCGGAAGGTACTTGATGTTTGGCTTTAACTTACTGACAAACTATACATTTCGATACGAACTCTAAGATCTCTCATTTCATACCTGGCCACTAGTACATTTGTTTCATATCATCGTACATTTTATTACTACCAGGATAAACAGACAAGCTACTACTGTGAGCTTCTTGTAAAATCTTCTGAATAAGATCAGAATTTCTTGGAATGAAAAATTTGCCTTTAAAATACAAACTATCATCGAATCTAACTTGAAATTCTGAATCAGGAGTCGTCTTAGTCTATCTCTATTTAGCAAACAACACATCATCGCATTTTTGAGCTTCGCAAATTCGTGGCAAAAACATTGGTCTAGCTTTCAACTCAGCTAAAATTGAACCGTCATCAATGAACGTCAATCGCATGTTAAACGCTCGCAAAGAAAATAAATATTTTCTACTCAAAGCATCAGCAACAACATTAGCCTTTCTCGGATGATAATCAATGATCAAATCATAGTCTTTCAATAACTCAAGCCATCTGCGCTGTCTCAAATTCAAATCTTTCTGTGACATTAAGTATTTTAGACTTTTATGATTTGTGAAGATGTGACAATTTTCTCCGTACAAATGGTGTCGCTAAATCTTTAAAGCAAACACAATCGCTGCAAGCTCTAAATCATGCATCAGATAACTCTTTTCATGCAGTTTCAACTGTCTAGAAGAATACGCTATCACTTTTCCCTCTTGCATCAAAACACATCCCAAAAAATTTAATGATGCATTACTATAAACCACAAATTCTTTACCCGACTCTGGTTGAAATAACACCGGTGCCTGAATTAACAATGCTTTTAATTGATTAAAGCTTAGCTGACATTTCTCAGACCACTCAAATTTAACATCTTTCTGCAATATTCTCGTCAACAGTGTAGCAATCATTGAGAGTCCTTTGACGAATCTTCAGTAATATTTGTTTAAACCCAGAAAACTTCTAACCTTAGATACATTTCTCAGAGGCTTCCAATCTACTACGGTTGAAATCTTGCTCGGATCAACTCTAATGCCCTCGACTGATACAACATGTCCTAGAAATTCAACTTTTCGAAGCCAAAATTTACATTTTCTAAAAGTAGTGAATAATTTCTTTTCGCGCAAAGTTTGCAAAACAATTCTCAAATACTCGGCATGCTCTGTCTCATCCCGTGAATAAATCAAAATATCATCAATGAATACCATGACAAATCTATCTAAATATTGTCTGAAAATTCTGTTCATCAAATCTATAAACACTGCAGGTGCATTAGTCAAACCAAACGACATCATAAGAAATTCATAATGTCTGTACCTGGTCCTGAACGTGGTTTTCAGCATATCTAAGTCTTTAACTTGCAATTGATAATAACTGAATGAAGATCAATCTTTGAGAACACTGTCGCACCTTTCAACTGATCAAATAGATCGTCAATACGCGACAATAGATACTTGTTCTTAATCATGACTTTGTTGAGTTGTCGATAATCGATACATAGTCGCATTGATCCGTCCTTTTTTTAACAAATAGAACAAGCCAAGGAGAAAAAATGGGTCGAGCGAAACCCCTATCTATCAACTCTTGCAAATGTGCTTTCAGCTCTTTCAACTCTGTAGGTTCCATTCTGTAAGGAGCTATTGATATCGAAGATGTTCCCGAAACTAACTCAATAGCAAACTCAACCTCTCTGATCAGCGGTAACTCGGGTAATTCCTCTGGAAATACATCTAGATACTCACATACCACTGGAACCAATTCTAGCTTCAACTTAGAAGCTTTAGAATCAAATATGTAAATGAGATATGCTTTGTAGCCTTTACTAACATACTTTTGTGCTGACATAGTCGATACAACACTAAACATATTATCCAGTCTATCTTATTCAATCTAAAGCTTTTCACTGTTCTGACACTTTAACACAATAGACTTTCGTCTACAGTTCACAATAGCATCATGCAAAGTCAACCAATCCATACCAAAAATCACATCAAACTCATCAAAGAGTAGTAGCATTAAATCGGCCAGAAAGTTGCAACCCCGAATCATCAAAGGATAATTTTTACAAACTTTATCAACTAACACATACTGACCCAGGGGTTCATTACTTTAACCACAAATTCAATAGACTTGAAAGAAAATTTCTTACCTGACACTAGATTCATGCATACATAAGAATGTGTTAATCCCGGATCAATCAAAGTAGTAACATTAGTATCAAAGATAGAGAATGTACCAGTAATAACATTTGGCACTGAAGCTTCCTCTCTAGCACGGATTGCATAAGCTCTAGCCGGTGCTCGTGCCTCGGATCTCACAGTAGAGTCTTTTGTCGCACTGCAATTATTACCCACATTTCCAAGGTTCCGTGGTGGTCTACCTCTCGTAGCTGTGTTGCTTGGTCAAACGGTTGGAGTCTTTTCTTTTTCAGGCTTCTCAAGGCAATCTCGGATAAAATATTCATATGCACAACATTTAATACAAGCTCCGTCTTTCATCTTGCATTCACCGAAGTGTCATTGTCCACATTGTTGACATTTAGGCTTGTTACTCTTCACACTACCTATGCTCGTTACAGACGTAGCCTGAGGTTTTAAACTCACTTTCTGTTTACCTTAGTCCTTACCAGAATAACCCACTAAAGTTGACGAACGGTTATGATACTCTTTACACTTCTTTGACGGTGATTGATATGATTTCCCGCTGATATCTTACCTGAATCACGAGCTTCATAATCAACCTTTCATTTAGCTTTTCTTAATTCTTCAGCTTTGTACGCCCGGTCAGCTAGAATAACAAATTCTTTTAAGTCCAAAATCCCGATTAAAAACTTTATATATTCATTCAGGCCATTTTTGAACCATTTACACATGGAAATCTCGGTCAGTATACATTTTTAGGCATACTTTCTCAACTGAACAAATTCCCTCTCATGCTCAGATACTATCATCCGGCCCTATTTAAGCTCGAGAAACTATTTACGTTTCTTGTCAAGAAACCACTGACTTATATATTTCTTACGGAACTCAGCTTGAAAGAATTCCCAGAGTACTCGCTCTCTCGGCACAACTGAAACAAAGGTATTCCACCACTGATAGGCTGAGTCTTTTAGCAAGGAAACAACACATTTCAGGCATTCAACTGGTGTACAAGATAATTTGTCAAAAACCCTAATCATATTTTCTAACTAGAACTTGGCTTTCTCCGGATCATCTTCAAACATTGCCCTAAATTCTTCAGCCCCATATTTATGAATTTTATCAACTAAACCTTGAGGAACTACGGGGACCGGTTGGGGAACAGGTGGGGATGGAGGTCATTGAGCCATCGGGTTTGCTCGTACAGACTCGGTAAACCATTCATTCCTAATTTGGAAGAAGGCTTCCTTAACCTCTCCTACGCGGCCCTCAGATATGGGCCTACTGCACTCGACGCTGGCCCATAAACGGAGGCTTATGCATTACTTTCAGCCTCATTGGAATTGGCTCGGTTGTATGTCATTTTCTATATGAAAGCATAGTTCAAAACAAGTCAAGGTTATCACATTATCATAGGTTATATAATGACATGTATTTCTAGACTCGTACATGCTACGTTTAGTGTAAGAATCGACTAAATCGTAGCTTTGATACCACTAAATGTAACACCCTTAGCTCATAACGTTCACCAAAATAGGGTTACGAAGCATTACCGTAAAACATAATGTAACACCCCTTACCCGTATTCAACGCCGGAATAGGGTACGAAGCATTACTAGAACACATACATTT
>JABEZY010272450.1:0-11168 GCA_013467495.1 Gossypium gossypioides
ATAAATTTCTTATTTAAAATGAATTGATATGATTAAAGTTTATACGAGCCTACTAAGCACTCATTGCTTATGTAATTGTTTTCCTTTACTTTTTAAATTATCAGAACCTCAATTAGGTTGGAAGATTGTTAGAGATATATCACACTATCCATCGATTCTATCGGTATTTTCGAATGTTTTAATTTTAGTCATAATGGCATGTATAGGTATTTTGTTTAATGTTGGTTTATATGTAAATTGTTGGCATTAGCCACTTATTTTAGCTTGTGTTGAATGCCATGTTATAGTTTGTAGATTTGTGAATTGGTGGTGCTAGGTTAGTAACAAATTGGGTGAGAAATATGGATTGAAAATGACTATTTTTGTCCACACGGTAAAAGACATGGGCGTGTGTCTCAATCGTGTGTGACACACGGCTAGGTGACACGACCGTGTGTCCCCTGTATCTTAAATTTGCACAAAATAGAATGCCTCCACGGCCTGAGACACAGGCGTGTCTCCAAACCGTGTGAGTCACACGGCCGTGTGACCCCTGCAATGTTGAAAATTTTATATATTTTTCGAAAAATTTTCTAAGTATTCAATTTAGTCCCTATTTGTTTCTAATACGTAATTTGGGCCTCGAGGGCTCGTTTAAGGGACAATATGTATGATTTTGAATGGTTTCTAATATGAATGCTAGCTGAAATGAAATGTCTGATAATTAATTTGTAAACTCCGGTAATGCTTCGTAACTCTGTTCCGGCAACGAATTCAGGTTAGGGGTGTTACATTTAGTGGTATCATAGCAACGATTTAGTCAGTTCTCAGACCGAACGTAGCATATGTGAAGTCTAGAAATACATGTCATTATATAACCTGTGATAATGTGATATCTTCCGACTCTGATGAGATTTGTTTTTCATAAAGACAGAAATGCTTTCCAATCGAGCTAATTCCAATAATGATGAATTGGAACTCATAAAGGTATGAATAAATGTTTTATAATACATGTCGATGATGAATGTTATGTTATATGTGTTATTAAAATAAAAATAATGTAATTTACGAGATTTCTTGCCGGATTTAGTGGCCTCGAACTACTGTTTTCGACATTACTGAAAATTGGGCTATTACAGGGTTCCCGAATTGGTTGTTGTCCTGCATGTGTTGCGGACACACCACAGCTCGAAAGAGCGTCCCATTATTAGCTCTCATGAGCTTCCCATTATATAGTTCTTACGAGCTTCCCGTTAATAGCTCTTCGGAGTATCCCGATTGGTTATGATCCTACATGTGTTGTGGACACATCACAGCTCTTATGAGCGTCCCGATATATGACTCTCCAGAGCTTCCCGATTAAAGGCTCTTTCATGAGCTTCCTGACTGTATCTAAGTATGAACGAGAATTTTTAGAGCTCAAACAATGGCACATGACTGTATCTGAATATGAACGAGAATTTGTCCGACTAAGTAAGTATGCCAAATAATGTACCTCGACTGAAATCGCAATGTGTAAGTGATTTGAAGAATGTCTGAATGAAGACATAAAGTTATTAGTTAGGATTTCTGAACTAAAAAAAATTGTTGTACTAGTCGATCATAAAGCCGAAGAGCTGAGTAAAGAAAAGAGACAAGCTGAGATGGAAGTCAGAGCTTCAAGTAAAATATTTACGGGAAAGTCACAACAGCTGGCTTTAAAGAAATCAAAAAGATATCATGATCGTTCTACCACCTCTGCGGGGTATTTTGGGAGAGATAGAAGTATTCAACACTCCAGTCCAAGATCCCGGGCTACATCTGTAGCAAGTGCAGATAGTGTTAGACACACTAAACACAGATGCAAGCACTGTAACAAAATACATTTTGGTGAATGTAGAATGAAAAGTAAAGCTTGCTTTAGATGCGGTTCTTTTGATAATTATCTAAGAGACTGCCCAGAAAAGCCTGAAAAAGATACAGTTCAAACTTCACGGTCGAACAGCCCCGCTACAAGAGGTAGTCCACATCATAATTTTGGTAATGTGAGTGGTAGTCGGGGTACAACAAAAAATTTAATTGTGAGATCTGAAGCTCGAGCACCAGCCAGAACATATGCTATTCGAGCACATGAAGATACTTCTGCACCCGAAGTTATTACTGGTACTTTTTCTCTTCTTGATTCTGATATAATTGCTTTAATTGATCCTAGTTTGACACATTCATACATTTGCACGAATTTAGTGTCTAATAAAAATTTGCTTGTCGAGTTTACTAAATTCGTGGTTAAAGTATCGAACCCCTTAAGTCAGTATGTGATGGTGGATAAAATTTGTAAGAATTGTTTGTTAATGGTACGGGGTTACTGTTTCTCGACTGATTTGATGTTATTACAATTTGATGAATTTGATGTGATTTTAGGTAGAGACTGGTTAACTCAGCAAGATGCCGTGGTAAATTGTAAACAGAAGTGTATTGAGTTGAAATGTCAGAATGGTAAAATGCTCTGTATTGATCAGATAAAATGGATGGGTTGTCTAATGTGATATCAACCATGTCAGCACAAAGATATATCAGATTAGGGTATGATGCTTATCTTGCTTATGTGTTGGATACTAAAGTGTCTGAATCAAAGATTAAGTTAGTGCCAGTGATTTGTGAGTATCCTGATGTGTTTCTAGAGGAGTTACCCAGATTACTGCCGGTCAGAGAGGTTGAATTTTTTATAGATCTTGTTCTTGGGACAACATCGATATCTATAGCACCCTACACAGTTGCAATAGTTGACTGATAGAGGCTTTGCTTGACCTAGTTTTTCAGCATGGGGTGCATCAATTTTGTTTGTTAAGAAAAATGATGGATCATTTAGATTGTGTATTGATTACCGACAGCTCAATAAAGTCACAATAAAAATTAAGCATCCACTGCCTCGTATTGATGACTTGTTTGATCAGTTAAAAAGTGCCACAGTGTTCTCAAAGATAGATCTTCATTCTGGTTATTATCAGTTACGAGTGAAAGACTCGGATGTACCAAAAACAACCTTCAAAACCAGGTACGGACACTATGAATTCCTTGTGATGTCGTTTGGCTTGACAAATGCACCTGCGGTATTTATGAATCTGATGAACAGAATTTTTAGACTTTATCTTGATAGATTTGTAGTTGTATTTATTAATGATATTCTGGTGTATTCTCGAGATGAAAATAAACATGATGATCATTTGATAATTGTTCTGCAAACTCTACGTGAGAAACAAATGTATGCTAAATTTAGCAAATGTGAATTTTAGCTTTAGGAAGTTGGTTTTTTGGGACATATAGTATCAGCTGATGGCATTAGAGTTAATTCGAATAAAATTTCAGCAATTGTTAATTGGAAACCGCTGAAAAATGTATCAGAAGTCAGATTTTTTTTGGGATTAGCCGGTTACTATTGAAGATTTGTATAAGGGTTTTCAATAATAGCTTCACCGATAACAAGGCTACTACAGAAAGATGTGAAATTTAAATGGAATGACAAATGTCAGCAAAGTTTTGACCAGTTAAAAACCTTATTGACTGAAGCACCAGTTCTAGTTCAACCTGAATCGGGTAAAGAATTTGTAATTTACAGTAATGCATCATTGAATGGTTTAGGTTGTGTTTTGATACACGATGGTAAAGTAATAGCCTATGCTTCTAGACAGCTTAAACCACATAAAAAGAATTACACGATACATGATTTAGAACTAGCAGCTGTTGTCTTTGCGCTAAAAATTTAGCGACACTACTTGTTCGGTGAAAAGTGTCACATATACATCGATCATAAAAGCTTAAAGTATCTAATGTCGCAAAAAGATTTGAATCTGAGGCAGCGCAGGTTGCTTGAATTGTTAAAAGATTATGATCTGATTATCGATTATCATCCGAGAAAGGCAAATGTAGTTGCAGATGCTTTGAGTAGAAATTCTTTGTTTGTTTTTGCGAGCAATAAATACCCGATTGTCATTGTATGATGATGGCTCAATCTCAGTTGAGTTAAAAACTAAGCTGACGTTTCTACAGTAGATCTGCGAAGATCAAAAAAGTGATAATGAGTTACAAGCTAAACGGGTACAGTGTGAATCGACTTCTGATTCAGAATTTCAGATTGGACCTGATGACTGTCTGTTATTCAGAGGCAGAGTTTGTGTTCTAAAGAATTTAAAGCTTGTAAAAAAGATTTTACACGAAGCTCATAATGGTACTATGTCTGTTTATCAATGGAGTAATAAAATGTATAATGATTTGAAAAAGATGTACTAGTGGCCAGGAATGAAATGCGACATTTCTGAATTTGTATCTAGATGTTTGATATATCAGCAAGTTAAAGCTGAACATCAGGTACTTTTAGGATTATTACAACCAATCACGATATCGGAATGGCAATGGGAAAGAGTTACCATGGACTTTGTATCGGGATTACCCCTATCTCCGAAAAAGAAAGATGTCATTTGGGTAATCGTCGACCGCTTGACGAAGTTTACACACTTTATTCCAGTACGTATGGATTTTTCCCAGGACAGATTAGCAGAGTTGTATGTTTCAGAAATTGTCAGGTTACATGGAGTACCGGTCTCCATTAATTCTAATAGAGATTCACAATGCACATCCCGGTTTTGGAACAAGTTACAAGAGGCCTTGGTTACGCAATTACATTTTAGTACTGCATTCCATCCTCAAACTGATGGCCAGTCCGAACGTGTAATACATATTTTAGAAAATATACTTCGGTGTTGTGTTTTAGAATTCGAAGACAATTGGGAGAAATATTTGTCGTTAGTCGAATTCGCATATAATAACAGCTATAAGACAAGCATTAAGATGGTACCGTATGAAGCTTTATATGGACGCAAATGTAGAACTCCATTGTATTGGACTGAGCTTAGTGAGAAAAAGATACATGGATTTGATTTGATCCGGGAAATTGAAGAAAAAGTGAAAATGATCCGAGATAGTTTAAAAGCAACTTTTGATCATCAGAAATCTTATGCGGATCTTAAACGAAAAGAAATAGAGTTTCAAGTTGGCGACAAGGTATTCTTAAAAGTTTCGCATTGGAAGAAAGTTCTTCAATTTGGTCGTAAAGGAAAATTAAGTCCGCGATTTATCGGGCCATATAAAATGACTGAAAGAATCAGACCTGTTGTGTACTGATTGGCTTTACCACCGGAACTAAAAAAAATTCACAATGTCTTTTGCTTGTTTATGTTATGACGATACCAGTCAGATCCTTCACGTGTTATCTCTCCGACAGATGTTGAAATTTAGCCTGATATGACTTACAGTGAAGAACCAATCAAAATTCTGGCACGTGAGACAAAAGAATTGAGAAATAAAAAGGTAGCTCTAGTAAAAGTCCTCTGGAAACGACATGGAATAGAAGAAGCTACCTGGAAACCTGAGGAAACGATGAGAAAGCAATATCCAAACCTCTTTACTGGTAAGATTTTCGAGGACGAAAATTCTTTAGGGGGGAGAGTTGTAACAACACGTTTTCAGTAAAAATTGGAACTGTGGTTTCGGGACCACAAATCCAAGTCCAAAAAGAAAATTATTATAATATTATTTCATTGTCTGTATTATGATTGAAATATCGTATGAAAAATTTGTAAAGAAATTTTACCGTTTACATGTATAATTTAATAGAAATGACCAAATTGCATAAAGTGCAAAAGTTAGATTCTAGTAGCTATATGTATCAAATAGCTATGAAATTTAAAATTTGAAGTCCTTATATGGTAAATAGACTAATTAGTGGAGTTAGTAGATAAGTGTAATGATTCATCATTGGAAATTTAATAAAAAAAAGACTAAATTGGAAAGAGAAATAATTAAAGATGATAAAAATCTAATATCATCTTATTTCATCATCTTTCCCAAATCAAAATATATGGAAACCCTAGCCATGTAATTTGGGTTTTGAGCAAACTTATTTGGCTCAATTAGGTATGTTTCTTGTCTCATTTTTAGAAATTTTTATATTTTCGAGATCGTAATAGCTTAATCTAGTTATCTCATGGATTAATTTGTAAAGTTATCAAAGTACTAGGGTTTTTCCATGGATGAAAATAGTTGAATTATGAAGTTTTATGGTAGAAAATGAAAGGTTGTTGATAGATAAACAACTTTTGTAAAGGGAATTTTGATGAAATTGTGATTTAGGGAYTAAATTGTAAAGATGTAAAATTCATGGAAAAATTCTAAATTTTATGAAATACATGGGCTATTAATGTTACATGTAAAAATCGGCTAGGCTTGGAATAAGGATTAAATTGCATGAATTTCATTTTCCGAACCTAGAGATAAAAATGTAATTAATCAAAAGTATAGGGGCAAAATGGTAATTTTGCCTAAGGTGTGAATTGGATTGAATTGAGTATGAATTTTATTAAATTAATTTTAAATTCATTCGTATAGATTCGGATAGACCAAATACGGAGTTAGATCAATGAAAAGAAAAAGTGTCGGATTAGTAGATTTTGCATACACAAATAATTATTAAGGTAAGTTCGTGTAATTAAATTGTGTATGTTTATATGTTTAAATTGAATATTATGTTTGTGAAATGCATAAATGTCATATATATGAAATTGATCACATATCCAATAATGTCCGATAAATAATAAGTCTCGTTTGGATAAATGAGATTGGATAGATACAGGATTACCGAATTGGTTGTGGTCCTACATGTGTTACGAACACACCACAGCTCGAAAGAGTGTCTCATTATTAGCTCTAATGAGCTTCCCGTTTTATGGTTCTTGCGAGCTTTTCGTTAATAGCTCTTCAGAGCATCCCGATTGGTTGTGATTCTACATGTGTTGTGGACACACCACAGCTCTTATGAGCGTTCTGATATATGGCTCTCCAGAACTTCCCGATCAAAGGCTCTTTCATGAGTTTCCCAGTTAATTGGCTCTCTAGAGCTTCCTGATATTAGCTCACTTAAACCTTCCCGATATTAGCTCGTATGAGCTTCCCATTAATGGCTCTTCAGAGCTTCCCGTTACATGGCTCACATGAGCTTTCCGTTATATGACTCAGAAGAGCTTCCCGGTTATGATGCCTATCTTGCTTATGTATTGGATACTAAAGTGTTTGAATCGAAGATTAAGTCAGTGTCAGTTGTTTGTGAGTTTTTTGATGTGTTTCCGGAGGAATTATTCGGATTACCGCCGGTTAGAGAGCTGGAATTTTCTATAGATCTTGTTTCGGGGACGACACCGATATCTATAGCACCCTACAAAATGGTTCCAACAGAATTAAAAGAGCTGAAAGCACAGCTGTAAGAACTGACTGATCGGGGATTTGCACGACCTAGTTCTTCACCTTGGGGTGCATCGTTTTGTTTGTAAAGAAGAAAGATGGATCGTTGAGGTTGTGTATTGATTACAGACAG
The DNA here is from genome assembly GCA_013467495.1 of Gossypium gossypioides. Classification (NCBI taxonomy): domain Eukaryota; kingdom Viridiplantae; phylum Streptophyta; class Magnoliopsida; order Malvales; family Malvaceae; genus Gossypium; species Gossypium gossypioides. The sequence continues at coordinate 7,382 of JABEZY010272450.1, forward strand.
CTCAACAAAGTCACCATTAAGAATAAGTATCCCCTGCCTCGTATTGATGATTTGTTTGACAGGTGCTACAGTGTTTTCAAAGATAGATCTTCGTTCTGGCTATTATCAGTTTACGGGTGAAAGAGTTTGATGTGCTAAAAACAGCTTTCAGAACCAGGTACGGACATTATGAATTTCTTGTAATGCCATTTGGTTTGACAAATGCACCTGCAGTATTTATGGATTTGATGAACAAAATTTTTAGACCGTATCTAGATAGATTTGTAGTGGTATTCATTGATGATATTCTGGTATATTCCTGAGATGAAAATGAACATGCTGATAATTTAAGAATTGTTCTTTAAACTCTGCGTAAGAAGCAATTGTATGCTAAATTCAGTAAATGTGAATTCTGGCTTCGGGAAGTTAGTTTTCTGGGACATATAGTATCTACCAAAGGTATCAGAGTGGATCCAAGTAAGATTTCAACAATTGTTAATTGGAAACCATCGAAGAATGTGTCTGAAGTTAGAAATTTTCTAGGATTAGCTGGTTACTATAGGAGATTTGTAAAAGGGTTCTCGATGATAGCTTCACCAATGACAAGGCTACTACAAAAAGATGTAAATTTTGAATGGACCGATAAATGTCAGCAAAGTTTTGATCGGTTGAAAGCTCTACTAACTGAAGCACCAGTTTTAGTTCAGCCTAAATCGGGTAAGAAATTTGTAATTTACAGTGATATATCATTGAATGGTTTAGGTTATGTTTTAATGCAAGAAGGCAAAGTAATAACTTACGCCTCTAGACAGCTTAAGCCACATGAAAGGAGTTACCCTATACATGATCTTGAGTTGGCAGCTATTGTGTTTGCGTTGAAAATTTGGCGGTATTACTTGTTCGGTGAAAAGTGCCACATATTCACCAATCATAAAAGCTTAAAGTATTTGATGTCGCAAAAAGACTTGAATCTGAGACAACGTAGGTGACTTGAACTATTGAAAGATTATGACCTAGTTATTGATTATTATCCGGGGAAGGCAAATGTTGTTGCAGATGTTCTGAGCAGGAAGTCTCTGTTTGCTTTGCGAACAATGAATACCTGATTGTCATTGTCAGATGATGGTTCAATCCTAGCTGAGTTAAAATTTAAACCGACATTTTTACAGTAGATTTGTGAAGCCCAGAAATGTGATGATAGGTTGTAAGCTAAACGAGTACGGTGTGAAACGACTCCTGATTTAGAATTTCATATTGGACCTGATGATTGTCTGTTGTATAGAGACAGAGTATGTGTACTGAGGAATTCAGAACTTGTACAAAAGATTTTACATGAAGCTCACAATGACACTATGTTTTTACATCTTAGGAGTAACAAAATGTATAATGATTTGAAGAAGATGTACTGGTGGCTGGGAATGAAACGTGGTATCTCTAAATTTATACCTAAATGTTTGATATGTCAGTAAGTTAAAGCTGAACATCAAGTACCTTCAGGATTATTACAGCCCGTGACGATACCGGAATGGAAATGGGAAAGAGTTACTATGAATTTTGTGTCAGGGTTGCCCCTATCTTCGAAAAAGAAATATGCTATTTGGGTAATTGTCGACAGGTTGACGAAGTCTGCACACTTTATTCCAGTACGTATGGATTTCTCCTTAGACAAATTGGCTGAGTTATATATTTCTGAGATTGTTAGATTACATGGGGTGCCAGTCACCATTATTTTCGATAGAGATCCCCGGTTTACATCCCAATTCTAGAACAAGTTAAAAGAAGCTTTGGGTACACAATTACATTTCAGTACCACATTCCATCCTCAGACTGATGGACAATCTAAACGTGTTATACAGATTCTGGAAAATATGCATCGGTATTGTATTTTGGAATTCGAAGGTAACTGGGAAAAGTATCTGCCTTTAGTTGAATTTGTATATAATAATAACTATTAGTCTAGCATTAAAATAGCACCGTATGAGGCTCTATATGGTCGTAAATGTAGAACTCCATTGTATTGGACAGAGCTCAGTGAGAAAAAGATACACGGAGTTGATTTAATCCGTGAGACTGAAGAAAAAGTGAAAGTGATTCGAGATAGTTTGAAAGCAGCCTCTGATCGTCAAAAGTCTTATGCCGATCTAAAACGAAAAGAAATAGAATTTCAAGTGGGCGACAAAGTATTTTTTAAAGTTTCGCCTTGGAAGAAAATTCTTCGGTTTAGCTGCAAAGGAAAATTGACTCCACTGTTTATTGGACCATATGAAATTATTAAAAGAATCAGACCTATTGCATACCGATTGGCATTACCACCAAAGCTCGATAGAATTTACAATGTCTTTCATGTGTCTATGTTACGACGGTATCGGTCAGACCCTTCATATATTATCTCCCCAACAGAGATTGAAATTCAGCCTTACTTGACTTACAGTGAGGAACCGATCAAAATTCTGGCACCAGAAACAAAAGAACTAAGAAATAAAAAGGTAGCACTAGTGAAAGTTCTCTGGCAACGACGTGGAATAGAAGAGGCTACTTGGGAACCGGAGGAAACAATGAGGAAGCAATATCCAAACCTCTTTACTGGTAAAATTTTCGAGGACGAAAATTCTTAAGGGGGGTGAGTTGTAATAGCCCGATTTTCAATGGTGTCGAAAACAATGGTTTAGTCCCGACTTGTTTCTAATGCATGTTTTGGGCCTCAAGGGCTCATATAAGAGACTTTATGAATAATTTCTAACATGAATGTTAAATAATATGAAATGTCTGTATTTAATCTGTATATTTCGGTAATGCTCCGTAACCCTGTTTCGGCAACAGATACGGGTTAGTGGTGTTACAATAAATGTTTCCTAACAAATTGAAATTAAATTAAAAAAAATCTTTCTGCTTAAGTAACATTAGCATAGTTTCAACTTAGTAAGCAAATGTCTCTAAAATAGTAGCAAAATACAATAAAATAAGAGTTATACAATATCCAAACAATAACAACAAAATAATAGCAATATAATAGTGAAATGATAGCAAAACAACAACATAACAGTAGTAAACAGTAGTAGAAAGAAAAATTAGTCAAATTCGGGTCGAGCTAAGCTAAAAAATCTTGCCTGAGGCCCGACCCGTTTAAAAAACATGCCTTATTTTTTGTCAAAGTCCATTTTTCAGGCTTATATTTTTACTCAAACTCTCCCACTTTTTGAGTAGGCCTTTGGACCTAGATAGGTGGCCCGACTCATGATCAGGTCTAGCTAAAAGCTAGCCAAAATTAACCGTCATTGACAAAGGATGGTCTCTCTTCCCATTCAACCATGAGTTTGATAGACGGAGGAGGATGCCAAACCAGTTGCAACGCCAATAGGCGATCCCTAGCGAGCTTGGTAATAGCATTCACTGCCGCATCAGCACGCTGCGGAACATGACGTGCTAATACCTGCCACGACCGAGGCAAAAGGCCACAAACAGCTGTTACGAGCTCCAACATCTCTTCTCCAATAACAGCCGTGACAAGGTCCACCACAATCTGGCTATCAGATTTCACCACTAAACACCAAATACTCGCATCCTAAGCCACAAATAAACCATCGCACAACCAACAAAGCTCAACTATTTTTTTTTTCATCTTTTAAAAATTAGTTTGTTTCATGAATTAATTTTATATATACATATTTATTAGACATATTAATAGGTGAAATTATCTGTCTCATGTTATGTTTAGCAATACTTAAAAAAACATACTTTTGGATTGAAAAACACTTTTTGAAGAAAAGTTGTGCTAAACAAACAATTTTTTGCTGAAATGATTGACTTT